>OZ038510.1:11698205-11778205 GCA_964036315.1 Acanthosepion esculentum
CAAACGCTTGACATATGCGGCGACTTGATGCAGCTGCTGATAAGCCCACTTTGAAGTCATAAAGTCATAACAGTCCCGAACGAGATCTCTAGACACTTCCATCCTTCTCACAGCTGTCCGGCTTATAAGTGATGGCCAGGCACGGTGCACGTGTTTTTTATAATGTCTGATGTTCCTACTTCCGGCTATCCATATTTGAAAACAATTGCTACACTCATTTCATATATATTTCAACTTCATTCAATGACTAATCAAAAAACGTACAGAACTTTTTTGCTTACCTTGTATTATGCTATATCCACTTGCAGTATTTTAATTTTATTTTTCAGTTTCCTCTATTATTGCTTTTAAGAGGGTATTTTATTTATATGAATACCCAGCAGTAGACTTTCAAGAAAAAAAATGGAAGGTGTTAACAGTACAGTTAACAAACAAAAAAAACATTAAGTGCATCAAAAATTTTCTATATGCCATATCCTTTCAGGATGTAGGTGATCATGGCTCCCCACGATTTCCTGTCCATTGTAGCTCTTAGTAATGTTGTCTTTTCGTTATCTCTCCTAAACCTTGCTCCATCATCCATTTACTCAAGCCTACTAGGTAGGTTATGTGTTGCTTTCCTCTGTCCCTCTTGACTTCAATATGTCCTCTGTGTATCAAATTTTCCAAGCCCTCTTTCCTCATTATGTACCCTAGAAAGTTTCTTCCTGATAATGAATCATGGTAGAACTTCTAATTCTCGTGTAAAGCATCAGGTACATTAAAAAAGAAGGTTCTAATGGAACTGTCTAAATAATTATGCCAATAACTAAATTTGGTACTCTTTTGTACCAAACACAAGTATCATCTGAAATTGATTGGATTGATTTGTTTTTTTACAGCTTATCAACCCTTTGCAGGTTATTTAAAGCCAGAAAATATTTTTGAATTATAAAAAGTTTTGGAGATAATGATTTGCTGATACAAGTCTTATTAATTAACCCAAAGCTGGAAGGATAAAAGGTAGATTCATACCTTTCTCCTTTTTTTTTCTTCCGTCTCTCTTCTCCTCTTTTTTTTCTTCCGTCTCTCTTCTCCTCTTTTTTTTCTTCCGTCTCTCTTCTCCTCTTTTTTTTCTTCCGTCTCTCTTCTCCTCTTTTTTTTCTTCCGTCTCTCTTCTCCTCTTTTTTTTCTTCCGTCTCTCTTCTCCTCTTTTTTTTCTTCCGTCTCTCTTCTCCTCTTTTTTTTCTTCCGTCTCTCTTCTCCTCTTTTTTTTCTTCCGTCTCTCTTCTCCTCTTTTTTTTCTTCCGTCTCTCTTCTCCTCTTTTTTTTCTTCCGTCTCTCTTCTCCTCTTTTTTTTCTTCCGTCTCTCTTCTCCTCTTTTTTTTCTTCCGTCTCTCTTCTCCTCTTTTTTTTCTTCCGTCTCTCTTCTCCTCTTTTTTTTCTTCCGTCTCTCTTCTCCTCTTTTTTTTCTTCCGTCTCTCTTCTCCTCTTTTTTTTCTTCCGTCTCTCTTCTCCTCTTTTTTTTCTTCCGTCTCTCTTTCTCTTGGCATCACAAGGACAAAGCACAGTCCACAGATATCCTGAATCAGTTAAAAAAAACAATGAACACCTGACAATGGCCAGAAAGTACTTGGCTAAAATATTATCTCTATTAATAAATCTATAATATTTAAAATGCAAAATTTAAAGTATATTGACTATTCTTCATCTCTAAAAAAAAAAAAAAAAAAAAAACCTACAAAAATACAGTGTGGTCTTTTCCAAATCTCTTTTGAAGATGGCTGATGCTAACCACCAGGAGAGCAATTAATTGTGGCTTCTTGGTTTCATGTTTTCTACTGACATAAAGTGGAGTGATTATATTAAGTCAGTTGCTAGGTCTGCTGCTAAGAAGTTTGGTTTACTGTGTTGATCAGACAACTTTTCTCATCAGAATCCATCTTATACATTTATAAATCTACAATTCGTCTGTGCATTGAATATTGCTGCCATATCTGGTCTGGTACTTGGGCTCTCAAGATTCTTGACAAAATCTAAAGTAGGCTCTGTAATTCTGACCTAGCATCTCAACTTCAGTAAATTTCCCACAACCATGAACTGGCTTCTATCTTTTCTGTAAATATTTTCATGGCAATTGTTCTAATAAGTTCTCCTTGGTACCTTGACTGTGTTAATTTAAGCATACTACTAGATTGTCAACTAGGTCCCACTGTTTTGCTGTTTAAATAGCTAGACATAACCATAAGTTCTGTTCTAATAGTTTCTTTTCCGCTACTCTTCTCACCTCTGGAAATCTTTCCAGTTTCTTGCTTCCCTGCCACCTACAATCTTAAAAAAAATAAATGCAACATCAATCACCATCTTCAGTCTTCCTGAATTCTGTTCTTTTATTGTCCTTTCTCCTCACTAAAGTTTTTCTCATTCTATCCTACTCTCAGTAACCTTGTGTGTCATTGTGGCATTAACATATTGCTTGGGATGGAATGATTAAAGAGTGATTGGTCTTATGAGTACAGAATTAAATAACTGACAATGAAAAATCTGATTTGAATAAAATAAAAATAATGAATATTTGTTTTATAATGATTGAAAAGAGAATGAAAATGATGCTTTTGCTTAAATTTAAAATTTTTTTATAAAATCAATATGAAAAAAAAGTTATAAATTGTATGAATATAATGCTAAAATTTTTACTTTGAAAAGTTCAAATACTCTTTTTTTTTTTTCCTTTTTTTTCTTTTTTCTTTTCTTTTCTTTTTTTCTTCTATTTTTTCTTTTTTTTCCTTCTCTTTTTCCTTTTCTTTTTTTTTCTTTTTTTTTCTTTTTTTTTCTTTCTTTTTTCTTTCTTTTTTTTTTCTTTTTTTTTCTTTTTTTTTTCTTTTTTTTTTCTTTTTTTTCCCTTTTTTTTTCTTTTTTTTTTTCTTTTTTTTTTCTTTTAAAAAAAAATTAAAATGAGCTTGCATTATGATGAAGTAATGGATAGCGGCTCAGATAGAGGAATCGGAGTGCTGAGTTCGAATTCCAGTCAAATCCATTATATTCACTTACATGCTAATACCCTTGGGAAAAGTATGAATCCTCTTCTTCCCCCAGCTATGCGTAAATAGCAGGACAGGACAGGTTCTATAGCCTTTGACGGCAATTGGTCTACCACAGAAAGAAATGGCAACCTACTGTGTGAAAAAAAATCTGCCTTGTCAGTCATGTATCGAAAGACATATGATTGCCTAAGTGTGTATCATGCATGGCACATAACTGAACTGAATAGAAAGCACACTGCAATTTTGTTGCTCAAACTCTGTGGTTTAAAATAATGATTCTTGCTTAAAAAAAAGTCAGTTGTGAATGTACAGTTAATGTAAGTTATTGACAAAGAAAAATTGGAATTTGGCAGTTTTCAAATTCTGTTTTTGTCTGTCCCTGTTACTTTTGCATTAATGCTCCATTTTTCTGACTTTTCAACTATGGGACTTATGTCCGCATTACATTGAAATATCGGTTTCTGTATGGTTACCACTAAAGTTAAGCAACATTGAGTCTGGTTAGTACCTAGATGGTTGACCACTTGGGAATGCCCGGTGCTGTAAGCTTGGATGTGCAGGTGGTGTCAAGAATAGTGACTTGGAATTGTTAATCAGAGAGCCAAGTTTCAATTCCAGTTAGGTTCTTTATATTCACTTACATGCAAATACCCTTAGGAAAGGTGTGAGTTCATGTCATCTCCCCAGCTATGGGTTAATTAGTAAGACTTGTATCACTAAGCCATTATCTTGAAAAAAAAAAAAATTCTTACAATCCAAAAATTATTTTCTGGCTTTAAATAACCTGCAAAGGGTTGGTAAGTTGTAGGAAACAAATCCATACGTGATAAAGAAAAAAACCCAGAATAATGTGTACTTTTTGTGGATATCGACATCAAAGGGAAAAACAAAAATGTCTGGTATATAAATGCTGAATTAACAATTAACAAAAAACGTGTGCACAACACTAAAAAAAAAGTATCATTTTTGGGATATTCCATATCTAATGAAGGCATATCATCAAAACAATTGTTAATTGGTAAAATATTAAAAGTTGAAGTATCTAAGAATGAAAAAGAATTGGAATCTTTCATGGGACTTGTAAATTTCTACAGGCAATATGTAGAGCAGTACTCCAAATTGACAGAACCTTTTGCTGCTTTAAAGAAAAAGAACATGGAATTTATTTGAACAAAAGAACAAGTGGCATTTGAAAATTTGAAAGCTGTTTTGGCAAAGAAGCCAGGAGTAAAAATATTCGACCCTAGAAAATAATTAGTAGTAACAACTGATGCAAGTGAACTCTCAATTTCAAGAATCTTCGCTCAGGATGGCCATCCTATTATGTATCTTTCAAGAAAATTATCAAAAGCTGAATTGAACTACTCAAATATTGAGAAAGAAGCGTTGGCCATAATATGGACGACAAATAGAGCTTGTCAGTTTTTGATTGGAAAGAAATTCCTACTGAAGTCCGACTCTAGACCTTTAGAATTCATATTTAATCTTAGGAAGGAACTTCCTAACATAACATCATCTAGAAATCTAAGATGGGCCTTAATGTTAATGGCATTTGACTTTGATATTGAGTACGTGAAAGGCAATACCATTCTGCATGTAGACGCTTTGTTGAGATAGAAGTTCATTACTTCTGAAAGTGAGGAAAGAGGAGGAAAAATTCAAAGATACTCTTTTACACTGGATTGAACTGATATTTTGTCATTAACTGATGATACGAAGCAAGATCCCATATTGAACAGTTTATTGTTCAGGATAAAAAAATAAGTGGAATAACTGCTCACAAGAAGAAAGGCATTTTAAAGAGATTAAACACAAGTTAACTATAGAAAAGGGAGTAATTTGTAATGGAGACGTAGTAGTTCCTCCAACAATGCAAAGGAGCAAAATTATAAGAAGCATACATGACATGAAAATTCAGTGATAGAAACTCTGAAGATGAGCAATCCTTGGAGGAACACCCCTACAAAAAAAAGAAAAAGATGATGATCCCCCATATCGAGACAATTTCTTAGGAAGAGGGTGAAAGATAGTGAGGAGACAAAAGCTCACAGAGGTACCAGGGAAAATAGAGGGATAAAACCTCTTCAGTACAGGGAGATGAGGTGACTCATTTATATATGAAGTCACAAAGACTATAAATAGCTGCAGCTATTGCCCATGAGGCAGTTGAGTGCCTACTACTTTCCATGAGTCAGTAACACTCCACTATATATTTACTAGAGACAAAATGGCCTACTAAAACATACCATACTTTGTAGCATCTCAGTTTCACTTCCCCTCATGAAATATTAGAATTATATAATTTTGCAATAAATGCATGAAAAGAAACTTGTTTTGAACTGGGCCAAGTCTTATATACTATCAAATATGGTACTTCATGGCAATTGAGGACATGCTCTTTGAATCTGAAAGAAAACTTTCTACCTATGAGGACCATCTTAGTAGGCCAAGCATAGAAATAAATATGATATAGGAGCTGCTAATAAAGAAAGACAAATGATAGCAAGTCTTCAACAGCATCAGCTGTAACAAAAGAGAAAAGCTTTTCTGTGTGCAGTCAAGCATTAGAAGCACTCATCAGCAGGCAGGTTAGGTTTAAGGCTCCAAGTTCTCCACACAAAATTGTCCTATGGGACAATAGCCTAGAGGATTAAAGTGTCAGTTTGGCAATTGTAAATCCATAAGTGACTTGTTTCTATCTATAGAATCCGATACTGGATGAAGGTTAAATTTTAAAATTAGCAAAAAAATTTTTTTTTCATTTTGATGCCTTCATACTCACATAAAAACAACATTTTTGCTTTATTGACTTATTTATATGTATTAAAATTTAATTTGAAAAAGAGCACCCTTAAATCTCTGTTTAGATTTCTAGGATGAGGAGTTATCATTATTTACACTATAGGCAAACTATTGTCTTCAACTTTGTTGAGTTGCTAATAAAGAAAGACAAATGACAAATTTTTAACAGCAGCAGATGCAACAAAAAGATAAACTACAGTGAGTACATTCAAGCATGACAAGCAGCAGCAGCACTCATCAGCAGATAGGTTAGGTTTAAGGTTCCAAGTTCTCCACAGAGGTTTGTCCTGCAAGACAATAGCTTAGTAGATTAAAGCATTGGTTTGTGAAATTGGTAACAGTAATTGTGGGTTTTGGAGTCAGGCAGTTAACCATTATCTTCCCCTTCTATTCACACAAATTGCCTCCTAACATAACCCTCTATCTTGAGTGGCTCCTGGCTTTTGTACAGGGGGGGGGGGGAACCTTACTGTAAAATATATATAATATCACTATAAACTGCTCTGTATCTTACATTGAGCTCTCATTGGATTAAAGTCCTCTTTGGAATAATCCCTACCAATTACAAATTGGTATTATTTATAATATATATAAGTGGGGATTGCCATGTCAACTTTTATATTTACATTTGTTGTATTCTTGATATTGTGTACTTTAACCCATTTTACCTTAAAGCTAATATATACACACACACACATTATTTAAAGCCAAAACATTTTGTGATTGTGAGAATTTTGTGTAGATGATATTAATTTTCTGATACAAGACTTTCTATTTAACCCATAGCTGGAGATGAAGATTTTCATTCATACCTTTCCCAAAGGTATTTGCACGTAAATGAATATAACAAAGATGGCTGGAATTCAAACTCAGCTCTACAATTTCCAATTCAAAGCTGTTATCCATTACACCACCTGCACATTGACACTTACAGCACTTGGTATTCCCCAGTGGTTACTCTTCTAGGTACTGACCCGGTTTGGAATTGCTTAACTTTGGTCATTGAATGAGAACCGGTGTTTCAATGTGATATGGCCATAAGCCAAATCACCTTTCAAGTTGCATGGTTTAATTTGATCTTTTTGTAATTAGTTTGAACTTGATATAACTTTAGATTGACAAAATAAAAAACATGCATTTTCTGGACAGTTATGACACCTTGTAACTTAATGAAAAAATGTATATCCTTTAATATTTAATAAAAAGAATGTTTTAGAATATTAATAATATCTTGAGAATTTCATTCTCTTTCACTCCCAATGGCCCCTTACGTCTTAGTGGCATTTTCGCCTTGCTTGCGGTGAATTGATTAAGAAAAAGAAAGAAAAGTCAATGAAATACAAGATATAAATATTAAAAGCAACTTTAACTTTATTTTATTTAAGTGTTTGAAAATTTTCTTTCAAGATAAATTAATATAAATGACTAACAGTTGGAGTAGCACTTCTAGAATAGCAGGTGTTTGAAAAAAGGCCTGAAATTGTAACTAATCACAAGAAAAGATTTTACAGAAACTTTGAGAAGAAAAAAAATTCTTAGTTCATTTGAATATTTTAAAGATGATTTCAGCCCTCTGCCCTTCAAAAAATTTAGTAGCTAAAATGATGTAAGAAATTATTTTCTTATATCAATTTACTGTTGGAATATAAAGCTTGTGGCCATGTCATGTTGAAACACCAGTTCCCATACAATCACCAAAGTTAAGTAACATCAAGCTTGGTCAGTACATAGATGGGTAACTCACTGGACATATTGGAGTCAAGAGAAATTGAGAAAAACATTGCATAATCTATCTATCTATCTATCTATCTATCTATCTATCTATCTATCTATCTATCTATCTATCTATCTATCTATCTATCTATCTATCTATCTATCTAGCAAGCTTGAGTAAATTGATGGTGGAACAAGGTTTAGGAAAGATGAGAAAAAGACTTTATTAAGGCCTACAAAAGAAAGGAAAGTGTGGAGAGACATGATTGCCAGTATCCAGCACATAGAAGAAGAAGAATAACTATACATGCTTATGAGTTGAAATTCTCCAGATTAATAATTTGATCTGTCTATATTTCTGAGATGAAGTATTGTAACTATTTACACTATTTACATTGTTCGAACTATTGTCCTCATCATTATTGGCATATTCACAACATTTCAGCCATTGTATGCTCCGGCCTTCTTCATATATCACCTAAAGATGGCCGGAGCATACAATAGCCAAAATCTCGTGAATATGACAATAAAGATGAGGACAATGTAAATAGGGTAAATAATAATTTGATGTTTTAAATGCTGCATATTTTTTTCTTTCTCTATAAATTATAAATTAATTAAATTTTATTTTAAGTTGGTATCCACTCAGTCAGAATATCATCTCTTATTAATAATTTTCAATAAAAAGAGGTTTTAATTTGTTTGAAACTGATTAATTAATAGAATATTTTGTAATAATGTCTATAATTTGAATCAGTTTAATTTGTTCATTTTACCAAATCTTAATTTATATGGAATTTTAAATTTCTTTTTCACATGCTTTAAGAAAGTGTAGTGGCAGGATAATTATAGAAAAACAAAAAGAACAAAGGACCTTTTTTTTTTTTTTTTTTTTTTTTTTTTTTTTTTTTTTTTTTACAATAACAAAACAGTAAATATAACAATGATATTAATGTGATTTGATTAATACTTTTACTAATGATGAGCAATAAATAACTAAGTAGTATTTATCTTAATTTGATATACTGTATACACTTAAGTATAGTGTAACTTTTTTTTTAAATAGGTGGTCACACTAAACACAGAATTTTTTTTTAGGTTAAAAAATCATGCATTTTTGGTGACTAGTTACACTATACACAGATAATTTTTTTTTTTCTGTAGGAGTTAAAATTCATGCATTTTTGGCGATTCTCACCATTCTGGGGTAACTTTGTACAAAAAATAATGAAGCCCATTTATTTGCTATAAAAGATGTCCAGTTCTGCAATATTTGACTATGGTAGGTTTACTAGTATTACTCAGAAACTGGGGGTGCATTATATACAAGCTATATGAAAAAATCCGGTTCTTCACAAAAATTTTATGAAGTAGGCTTATATGCAAGTATATATGGTATTGCTTTCATTAAAAAAAGTTTCTTCAACTTGTTGGGATATAGAGCTTTCCCTAACTTTTTTTATAAGTTAAAAAAAAAGTCTACTCAATTTAAATTACTAATTTTTTAAAAACAGTTCCCATTTAATGAAACTAATAATAGGTTTAGTGGATACAGGAATAACAGGTAAGTCCACAAACTAATGAAAAATCATTTATCTTAACAAATGTTCATTTTTTGACATAATCTCCTTTTTTGTCATTGTACTTGATTAAGTGGTGAGTATAATCACATAGGACAATAATTTAATGTTTGACCTATCATGAATCCCATTACCAATTTGGATTGTTGGGCACCACATGTACTGCAGCAGTGGGTGTGTCTAGGACAAGATAACCTGATGGAGCCCATCTTTCTTCAGGCTGGTTTTGTATTCAATTTTCCTTCCTCTAAAGTGGTTGCTACTCAAACTTAAGGGAACCTAGTCTGCTATTTAACCCATAGCTGGGGCAAGGTAGATTCATGCCTTTTCTAAGAGCATTAGTGCAAAGTAAATGAAACAGAATCACCGTAACTTGAACTCTGCTTCCTAATTCCGATTTTCACACCAATAACCGTTACACTAGCCACGTATCCTTCAAACATTATAGAGCAGAAATTTCAGATCAAAATTTAGTTAATAATTATATACCAGATTATGGATTTATTGATCCACCCTTAAATGTATATAAAATAAATGTTTTAAGCAAATAAATTTAATGTTATTTGAAAATTGTTATATATAACATTTAAAGACAGCATAGAGGTTGAACGTGGAAAAATAATTTCATTTTTTTTCTTTCAAAATGACTTCAGTACAGATAAGAAAATCAGAGATGAATAAGGTAAAATAAAAAAAAATTCTAAATTGGAAGATATCTACAGTATAAAGTACAAAAATATGAAATTGATAATGATTGAATACCAAACAGAAAACAATATAAAACTAAATGTTTCTAAAAAAAAAGCTCAATATAAAAATCTGTCTACCTTCATCATTGTGAAAAATTTACTGTTAAATTATTAAAGTCGAGAACTTTTAATAAAAACAAATAAAAGGAAATCTGATTAGTAAAAAGAAAAAAAAATCAGGTATGGAATAGATGTTTGAATAATATAAAAACAGAATTAAAAATACTAATAAACTAATATAAACCAAAATGACTAAATTTGATGGAAGGAAGAGTAAATCCTAATTCAATATAATGATAGGTCTTCTTAAATGCGATACTATTATGCATTCTGTTGCAACTGCCTACATTTGACCAATAAATAGAATTTCCTGCCTCACTCCTGCAGTAGTAGCAACAGCAGAAGCAGTGCAATCATATTTATCAGGAGCAGCAGCAATGACAGTGTTGCTGCTTGCTTTCTTGTTTGGCTGTGTAGCTGTTCTGCTTCTCAAGTTTTCAAATGTTCATTTCTATGTCAAATCAATAGAGGGTGATAACTAATTCTACAGAATATAACTTGTAATCTGGTTCAACTCTTGATCATTTGTTACTATTTGTTTCCTCCTGAATTGTAAACTTGGGTTTGATTGTTAACTTCCAATATCTTCCTTCATTATTCTATCCTACACTTTGCTTATTATCAGTGCTATCATAATTTATATAAGTTAAGTCCCTTAGCCCACTAGGTATTTGTCCTGCTCAACTCTACTGTTTGTTGGAAGTTCTGACTAGAAGCATTTTATAAATTACCAATTCATCTGTATACTTTTTTTATCATATATAAAGTGAAGGTCATTATCCTGGGAATTTTTTTTAATTTTATTTTTATTGTATTTTTATTTTTAGTGCTTTCCTTAGGTTAAAATATTTTCATTTCTCAGAATTAATCTCTAACTTAAAAGGGTTTAGCCTCCACTGGGAGTAAAGTCATTTTCTTTCTTTCTTGTGATTTCTGATTAAGGCAAAGTTTAACATACATACCCAGAAAAACAAAAAACAAAAAAAAAACAGTGTGTCAAAAGGATGGTTTTTATATTAACACTACTGTTAACATAAATTCTTGGCAATTTTTATGGCTTGTATTATTTACATTCAGACTGTTATCCTCATCTTCATTGCCATATTCATGACATTTCGGCCATTATACACTCTGGCCTTCTTCAGGTGACTGGAATTTCAAACCCTTTATTTTGTCCATTGGGGTAGATTGTTCTAGTTTGAAATTTCAATCTCCTGAATAAGGCCAGAGCATACAACGGCTGAAATGTTGTGAATATGGCAATGAAGACGAGGATAACAGTCCGAATAATGTAAATAATACAAGTAATCATAATACCTTGACAGATATAGACAGAAATTTTTATTGCTTTAAAAATTATTTTAAGAATTTAGATAAAACCCATATGAAACAGAATGTTTATGCATTCTCTCTCTCTCTCTTTTTTTTTTCTTCTTGAGAATTGACAACAAAAGAATTAAACACTATTCTTGTAAATAAACAAGTTATGAAAAAATTGTTTAACATTTTTGTTGTCAATTCTTGAGGAAAAAAGTTTAAATCTAGATGCTCACAACCAATTTTAGTGAATTGATTGGTGGAAGCAAATTAAAAAAAATGCTGCAAAATACATTTTTTTTTCTCAAAATTTATTCTTACAGTTACTCATTTTTATAAATTTATGAATAAAATAAATTTATTTTCATAGTTATTTCTTTATTAAATTAAAAATAATAAATATTGCATTGTAGTCACAAATTTTTATAAACTTGTAAATATGAAATTATTCTTGTAAATAAACAATCTAATAAAATAGTGTTTAAGTCTTTTGTTGTCAGTTCTTGAGAAAAAATAAATCTAGTTTTATGTTTGAATTTTATCAAAATTCTGAAAATAGCTTTATAAAAGAATAAAAAATTACCAAGGGTGTATATGATAATGGTGGTATCAAGAAAATACTCTCCTTTTTGACACACTGTTTTTTGTCAGTACGTATGTTTTAACATTGCTGAAATGATCTACTTAACAGAGAAAACTGCAACATTGATCAAATGTTTATTAGAACTTGAGGCTCTCTCTTGTAACATTGTTCATATTATTATTATTATTGTTATCATCAATTCTCTGATTCTTAGATGTTTGGGTGATGATGGTCACATCTCAGCTCCTATTCTACAGCTGTTTTGTTATTGTTACTATTATTATAAAACATGTTTTGTGATTATCACCATTGTCATTATTATTATTATTATTAACAGTTTCTGCAATATCACCACTTTCCCCGTATATTTTTGGTGTTGTCTTGCAAATCTTTAATTTGAGACTTCAGATTAATAGCGTGGTAAATAATCAGACTGAATGTAAAGAGAGGTATCTCTTTGATTTCTTTTGAAATTGGTTTTCTTTTTCTTCGGCGATTTTTTTTTTTTTTTTTTTTTTTTTTTTTTTTTTTTTTTTTTTTTAATGACACTGAGCATCATTAACCTGATATTGAAAAATGGAACTTCATGTCTCTCAGCTACCAATTATTTACTGTTTATTCACTAATCTAAACATGATACGTGAAGGTGTTTTTATTTTTAACTCTTAGTGACATATTTTTTATTTGAGAATAATAATGACATTACTTTTTTAAAATGTAAACATTACTCATTAATACTTGTCAATATCATTTTACCTTCAAGATATTTTGAATAGCAGTTCTAAGTAATTCTTTATAACACTGCATTGTGATTGTCAGTTTCAAACTTCAAGTGTTCTTCAGATTGTCTGAAGATCATTTGAGTTCAGAAATTAGAAATCAGCCACCATATTGTGATTGTTATTTCCACACTGTCTATATCTATAAACACTTTCCCTTTAATATTTAGTGTCTTTTCCTATAAATATAGTAAATTTATATATATATATATATATATATATACACACACACACACTTTATTTTAGGATATTACATTGAAAAGCATGTCAAAATCGCTACACAATTGCAGTCGTGTTTTGATGCATATCAACGCATCTCATCAGGCGATTGTAAATTAAAGAGTGATTTACAATTGCCTGATGAGATACGTTGATACACATTGAAACATGACTGCAATTATGTAGCAATTTTGACATGTTTTTCAATGTAATATCCTAAAACATTATTATATTGCTCTACTTTGAATTGAGCCCTCTTTTAAATTAAATGTTACAAACATTGGAATTGTACTCTATTCATTCTCATCTTACCTGGATATATGTGTGTGCGTGTGTTTTTAAGATTTGCTCTACCTGCTTTATAAGGGAGAGATTGTCTATATATCCAAACAACATTACATGGTGATTTTTAAAAAGATTTTTATTTTGTGTTTTAAATGATATTCATGCAGTCTGAAGATTGCTTGAGGTGTGAAACTGACAATCACCATGCAGTGTTGATTTCTGTGTTTACACTATGTATGTATGTATGTATGTATGTATGTATGTATGTATGTATGTATGTATGTATATATACACACACACACACACACATATATATATATATATATATATATATATATATATATATATATATATACACACACACACACACACACACACAGAAGTAAAAAAATGTTTTAAATTTAGGAACACTCATAAATATAGTTCAGGCTAACTGAAAGTCAAGGTAAATTATAGAGCATGCTAAGATAAGTTTGTCTTTATTGGTACTGTGTTTTTATAGTTATATTTTTGTTATATCCAAATTTTTACATATGTGTGTGTATTTCCAAACAAGTTTGATTGATTAAAACCTTTCAGCTCTCTATAAAATACCAGAATGTAGTCAATGAAATCTTACCTACCACAAATGGCTCTTGATTATGACTGAGATGATTGAAATACTTGGAAAAAAAGCAACAAAACAAGCATGAACTCTGGACAGCTTATCCACAATTTTGATGCTGATATACAACACTATTTGAAAATTGGAAAAATACAATACAAAATTAAACACAGACCATGTTGGCTGACTTTAATAAAACTTGTTTGGATCAATACTTACTATATATATATCTTACATATAAGTGATTTAAATAAAATATTATATGAACACAAATGGGATCTTTTACAAAACACATTAAATGCATTAGTTGCTCACATTAATGAGACTGACCACAATTTTGATTTTTAAAATGTGCTATTCAAATTAAAAGTGAAGACATTTACTAAGATGAAAATATTTAGAAAGTGATTTAATCATGAGATCATCCACAGTAAATTTGCATTTAGGTTCTTACAAGATTTCACCTTTCTTTGTAGATCTTCTATTATCACAATGTGAAATATTCAATAACAAAAGTGATGGAAAGAAAAAGAATCTAATTGAAATTGGGTAGATTATATACCAAAAAAATATATTAAAAAAGTAATTTAAATTTAAAATTCTCAATGTTCTCCTTATTTCACATGTGTAGTAGCATCAATATAAACCTCAATTTAGTCTGAAGCCCTAAAGGATGAAATGCATCACACAAAACCTTTTTCCACTTGGTCATACTTCTTTCCCTTAAAATATAGTAAAGGTAATAAATCCATTGATATATAATCCAAGTGGATCCTAGTAATACAAAATATTAAAACTGATCCACAAAAAGAGCTTAATGTATTTATTAGTACAGAGCAAATGAATAGTAGTACACAGTAAAATTCAAAATTATCTCATATGGGGAATATTTTTGGGTGAAGCATTTCATGCTTTAGGGCTTCAGACTAAATTGAGGTTTATATTGATGCTACTACACATGTGAAATAAGGAGAGCATTGAGAATTTTAAATTACTTTTTTTAATATATGTTTTTGGTATATAATCTACCCAATTTCAATTAGATTCTTTTTCTTTTGGTTTCCATCGCTTTTGTTATTGAATATTTCACATTGTGATAATAGAAGATTCCCCATATCAGGTAATTTTGGATTTTATTATGTACTACTCTCCCTCACACTCTCCCTATATATATAATATATATATATATATATATATATATATATATATATATATAGTTAATTACTTAACTTTAAATATCAATTTTTTTTTTGTTGTTTTCCCAACTTCATAGTTTCTTAGTAATGTTCATTCTTCAAGGGGTTTCACACACACACACACATACATACATACATACATATATATATATATATATATATATATAAGTTGTGTGGATGTGTGTTTTTGCACTTTTTATTTTATATATATATATATATATATATATATATGTTAAACAAACCCCTTAAATAATATGGACTGCCCCAGTATTACAATAACCTAGTATATATATATATACTGGGTTATGTACATTATATATATGTGTGTGTGTGTGTGTATGTATACGCCAGAGTAAACAAACAGTAAAATATTTAAGATCATATGCATTAAAAGTGCTCAATATCCAGTTGGAAGACCAGACTTGCAGAGCTGTTTAATATTTGAGAAAAAATATGAAATAATAATAATAATAAAATTATATATATAAAATTATTTTAACTCAACACCTGAAAATAGTGTCCTATTGGTGAGGAAAAAAAAAAGTATATTTATTATTTATATAATATATATATTTTAACAGTTTTGTAAGTTTATGGTGGATTTTACTGTGTTTTTTTATAGAAAGTTATATGTATTTATTAACTTTATCTTAGGCACAAGACTACAACAAAGGGGCACCCAATGCAGATTTAAATCAGTATCAAAGTCTTCAAAAGACAAGCCTATTTACCATTTCTTTACTCCAGAAATCCATAATAATCTGAATATTATGTTTTTTTGTGTGTGTGTATGTACATGTTCGTTTGTCATGAAATGTTTGCAAAATAGAAAATAATACTTGTCTTGAATCACAAAAATCAAATTATTTAATCAAGTTTGCAATTTTAAAACCATGTAATTGCTGCCTCTCAGAATAGTTTTTAATAATTACCGCCAGTGTAATTTTTAAAAAGATTAAATTAATTTTATAATTTTATTAATCTTATGAATTAAATTCTTTGAATATTGAAAGGTTATTTGAATTTGATTCTTAATAATTAATCTTTGATGTAATATTTAATATTGTCCATTTGTAAATCCTATGAGTTTAAATTTCAGTATTTTCTGTTTTATGAACTAAATACAAATTTGATTGCTTAGTTTTGTCTTATTCCAAAATATTCAATAAGTCTACAATTAACATATTTAAAGAAGCCCCTTTGCTTACTTTGTACTGATGTAACTTTCTTCATCTTTTAATTATTTACTACAAAATAGTAACCTATTATTATTTATTTTAAAAATATTATTTTTGTTTTGTTTTGATAATCAAGAATAATAGAATCTTTACTTTAACTTCTCACATGGGGAGATATTTATTTCTTGACCCTTCTACACACACTCACATTCTTTTTATGATAACTCAGTCAAGGTGAGTAGCTAGAATATTTTATTAGTGCCTATGAAGCTTACAGTTTGTCCCTTATTTCTTAATAGGTAGGACTTATTACTAATTTTATTAAATATAATTTAAAAAACTAAAGGGTGAAGACATGACTAAGTTTTCAAATTATACATAATAAAACAATTGATTAAAGAAAAATTTTATAATTTGAAGATTTTTAATTACTATATTTGATGACATCTGATTTATATTTAATAGTGCAGTATTGTAGGGGTTCAAGTGATGGCATTTATGAACATATCAGATCCAGGGGATATTTTGGGGGTGGAGAGAACAGTAGGAGTTTTTATGCTGACAAATATAGAAGTAAAATTGAAAATGAACATCATTTAAGTAGTAAAAATTCCTATTCACACACACACACACACACACACACATGAGTGAGAGAGAGCGCTCAAGTGAGACAAAAGGTAAACTCTCCTTAACTGACACATTTTTATCCTCTGATAGACGTTTATCAAGGCATATATAAAAGGAAATAAATATACATATAATTTTTTTTCTCACCAGTTGCACAATGCAATTTTACTTGAAGATTGTGTTGTGCAACTAATGAGAAAAAAATATATATTTATTATTAATATATAATTTATATTTTTTATTATGTGTTTTTTTTTTCTGTGTGTCTGATATATAGTTAGCATATTTATTCCAAACTTGAATAAGATTTTACAGATGCTAGGTTGTTTGCTTTTATGGTTAAGGCTTCTAATATTTGTAATTGTTTTATTTTTTTTGTTTGTTACAGCTTTATATGCTATAATATTTTCATATTATTGATAAATATTTGTTGGATTTCTTGTTTCATTGCTGTATATAAACATTCTGAAAAGTTTGCTTTCTTGCCAAAAACCAATTTTAAATAATTATGATGTTTGGTCAGATTTTAGGAAGTAGGTCAGTGCCTGCTTATAGCAAAAAAGCATTTGTGTTAATTGTTTTCTTAAAGTAATCTTCAATTTTATTTAGATATGTTACCATCAGTTCATTACTGACCAAAGGAAATTTTGCTTATCGTCGGTGTTTATACAAAAATTGCTTTACTCATTACTTACAATTAGAAGCTTTTAAGAATAAATCAAAACTTAAATATCAGACATCCTGAACAATGAAATGCTTTTTAAAGTTAATAACTTTTCCATTTCTACTAGAATTTATTTTTATTGTATTTTACTATTTACTAGCATATTATAAATAAACAAATGAAAATATTATTGAAAATAAAAATACAATGAAAGATACAATACATTTGTTCTATTATTTTTTTTTGTATTTGAGCAATTTTTCCCCAATTCAGAATTCTGAATGGAGAGATTTCTTGATGTTAATTTATTAGCAGGTTTTGCCAATGGCATTAGAAAATCTCATCTTATTTGTTAGATGCTTAAGTAATTGATTTCACTGTGTTAAGACACAAGGAATAAACATTACATTACATTTGGAGATGCTGTTCTCAAGGAAGTCAATCTTTTCATTATGATGCACTGATGGACAAATAGTTGGCTAGACATTCTGAATAGACCATTATTATATATATTTTCATATTTTGATTACTATTTTTATATTAAATTTCTTATTTTAAAATACTGATCTTTTGTTATTGTATATATCTCATTAAGGTATCAATTGGATTTATTTGCTAATTCAAATTAAAGATCAGGAGTATATTGAGTTCATTATGTTTATTTTGGGATATATGGGTAGTGTTGAAAGTGAAATCTACAAGCTGAGTTCAAATTTAAGGCTAGTCTGTTTCATTCATTTCCACAAAAATCTCCCTTGGGAAAGGTGTGAATCCATTCTTACTCCTAAGCCTGGGTGAAATAGCAGGGTAAATTGGGTTTTCTAGTCTCAGTTGAAGAAAGAAGAGTTCCAAACCATGGCAAAGGAAACTACTTCATTACCTTTCCTAAGAATACATGCCAATTTGTAGATAATAAAGAAACAGAGAGACATAATCACCTACATTTTTGTAGAGATATGGCATTAAAAAAGTTATTTTTTAGACTATTAATTTTTATTCTAGAGTTTTAATTGATTTTTATACCAATTTACTCAGGCCATCTGTCTAAAGTTGTGAGTAATCAGTTAAGAATGGAAATAAGAAAAGATAGGTTTTCAGTGAGATTTGAGCTCATGTCTCCTTTGTCTTGAGGAAGCCTGATTAACCATACTATCTGCAATTCCCATTTGGACTACAGGAATCCTCTGGTTGACAGAAATTTAATATTATAAAGCTTATCTGTCACTTTCTTGATCTCTCTCAGTGCTATATTTGTTCATTTTATTTTTAGACTGATGGCACAAGAAAGTAAAAATCAAGATAAAGGAAAATTACAAGTCAAAATTAATAATAATGGTTGACAATACTTCATCTTGGCATGCTGGTTTTTTTTCACATATTGAAAGGTTTCAGTATTTTCTGGACAAAATTTTGATTCAGTCTTTCGTATCAAATCGCAAAATGAAAGTTGTCTTAAATTGCTACTCTTCTAGATCTTTTTGCATTAATTGGCGTGTCCTCCAGGGATCCTTGGATCTATGTTGTTCCTAATTTTCACCAATGACCTTCCTGATGTCATCAATTCTCAACTTAGTACATATACTGATGATGCAACTATTTACTCCTGCCTTAATGGTAAGTTTGATCGGCTTGATAAGGTCAAATTGGTAACTGATCTCAAAAATGACCCACAATCTGTTTTTAACTGGGACAAGAAATAGCTTGTTAATATTAATAACTCTAAAATGAAACTGCCTTTTTTTTTTAATGGTCTTAGAGAACCTTTTTTTTTTTACTTTCCATCAGCATTGCTGATGCTAACCTCCATGAGAGAGACTCATTGTGCCTACTTGGGCTAATGATTTTGCTGACCTGAAGTGGAAAGATTATGTTGAGTCAATTGCTATGTCTGCTGCTAAGAAAGTTGGTTTGCTGTATCAAGACAATTTTTCTTTCCAGAATCTTTTTATACATTTATAAGTGTACCATTCATCCAGGTATTGGATATTGTTGCTACATCTGGTATGGAGCTTCTGCTATGTATTTAGAGATTTTTGATAAAATCCAAAAAATCTGCAATGCTATTGATCTTGACCTGGCATCTTGGCTACAGTCTCTTTCCCATTGGCATAATGTAGCTTCCCTTTGCCTTTTCTATAAATATATTCATCGTAATTGTTTTGATAAGCTTTCTTCTTTAGTACCCTGACTTTATGAATTTAAACACAGTACTAGATTAGTAGGTTGGTTTCATCATTTTAGAGTTTAAGCTCTATGCTAACAGTTTTTTTTTATGGAATTCTCTTGTGAAACTCTCTTCCAGCTTTTTGCTTTCCAGTCAACTTTGGATTTAAATTTTTGAAGATCAGTATTGATCATTATCTGACTTTTTAAGTCTTATTCTTTTATTGTTCTCTCTCTTTTAAAGTGTTTTCTTTTTCTCATATTTTCACACTCTCAATAACCCCTTGCATCTTTGTGGCTTTATGACCTTGCTTGGGCTTAGATATTGGATAAATCTTTTTAACACTAAATTTAAATCATCTTTGTTGATCCAGGATCAAAGTTTTTATCATTTACCTTTGTGATCTCAGTTCTTGCTATTAAATTTTGCTATATATTTCAGTTTTGTATCTATCATATTTTGTTTTTTTATGATTGTTTGAAAAGAATTAAAAACTATTTACTTAAAGTAGATTATAATTAAAATCTCAAATTGTAATGTTTGGTTATATGCAGTCTAATTAAAAATGTTTAAAAAATTCTGCTGGTGTATGCCAACTTGTAGGCAGTATTCTAATATGAATTCTTAGGATTGTGGTTACAAAAAATCCTTCCGTTTAGCTCAGATGATCAAGAGATAATCATATAGATTATCTTAATGTATGACAATATGACTTTGTACAAAATAACTGTTTTCATGACCATGAATAAAAAATATTGCAGATTTAGATTAACTACTAATTTTATTTTGTAATAGTTTTGTCTTTTTGCTTAAACATTATAAAATCGCTGAGCAAATGCTGTTGGAATATTTGAGATTAATTCATAGATTCTATTAACAGTATTCTAAAAATGTCATTGAACCAGTTTGTACAATTACTTTTATCTTAATACAAATCTATTTTTAATTTAAAAATCTCCATCCAAATTTAGGATGCTGGAAGCTGGAAGTAATTTTTCCATATGAAGAAAATTTAAAAAATCAGACAGTCTTGATCTTTTTATTAGGATCAAACATCTTTAAAAATTTACTAATTGAGTTTTATTTTTTGATTTTGATTTTTTTTTTTAATCATTTCACCCCATGCAAGACAGTAAAGACACTAAGGGGTTACTGAGCATGAAAGAACAAGAAAATAGAAACATTATTAAGCAGTGAGAACAATGGTTTTTGTGTATTCACTGAACTTTGTCTCTATCTGCATACAGACTGTTTGTTCACAGTGGAGGTGGCAGATTACTCAAATATATTTGCAATGTAAATGAAGCCTTTCTAAAATACAAAGTACATTTTTGTATAGCATCTTATCAAATAGTTTTCTGTAATCCATGAAAGATAGGTAGAGGTTTTTTTCTGCATTTGTATTGTTTCTGATAGCATTACGATCGTAAAGATGGCATTTCTTGTTCCAGTGTCTTGAATAAAGGCACGCTGTTCTTGCCCTACTTCCACTCTAATTCTGCTAAGCATTTTATTGATTAAATTCCTATTGATAAATTTAGTGACATGGCTCATTAAGATGATTGTTTGATAGTTTGCATTCATTTGTACCTGGCTTCTTTAATATTGCTATGAAGATAGATACTGAAGCCATCTTAATCTTATCAAACCCAAATTGTATAAGGCTGCTATCATTGCTATTACAATCATATCTGTTTCTGTTCATCTTTAATAACTTCTAACTTCATTTTCTCTTTCAGTGATGCTTCAGTTATGAAAACCAACCATAGCCACACCCAATCTTACATATTAGCTACAATATATAAATGATTATAAGGTGTCAAAAAGCTGAAATAAACTATAACAGTTCTTTCAATTTCTTTTGAATTTTTATGATTAAAATTTAATAATCAAATACTCTACATGACTTAGGATCAGGCAAAAAAAACAAACAACTATGTCAAAAGTAGGTTCACCTTTGCTGCTGATGATCTGACCTCAGATTTTAATACTACAGGTTGTTCTGTGTTTTTATGTATTGTAGGTTTCACTCTTCTGTTGTCAAGAGGTCTGCTATATATCTCTTTCATCTTTGTAATATCTATTTCTTTATCTATATTATGTAGCATAATTCATTTTAAATGTTTATATATAATCTTAAATTGTATCTAGAGAAAGAGCTGGTGTCAGGTTTGGAGTTAATATGCTGTAAACATTTATCTCATTTTGTTCATCTCAAAGTATATTTCGCCCATTTAGTTGACGAAAGTGTGAAGCACTTTTGAGCTTGTTTTTAGCATAAATTTCTATGTGTACCTCACTTTTAACAAATTTAAAATACTGATAGTAATCTCGTTTAATTCTGGGAAATATAAATGCGGAAAGTATATGGCTTCATCCTTCTATGCTTTTATATATGTGCATAGTTTTTACCTTTTTATTAAACAGTCAACAATTACACTCTAATTTTGCATTAATGATGCTGATCATGATCATATTTGTATTATCACAATAAAAAAAAAAACAAATCTGGATTTCAAAGACCTACCAATTACTTTTACTGCATTATAGTAATATATCTAGTTAAGACTAGTATAAGTGCTATTAAGAGAAAATTACACAGTAATTGTCTAAAGATCGAAGCCTGAAACTGGACAGTGTTTTCCCAGAGATCGAAGCCTGAAGCCGGGCGGCATTCTTCCCAGAGATCAAAGCCAGAAGCCGGGCGGTGTTTTTCCCAGAGATCGAAGCCTGAAGCCGGGCGGTGTTTTTCCCAGAGATCGAAGCCTGAAGCCGGGCGGTGTTTTTCCCAGAGATCGAAGCCTGGAGCCGGGCGGTGTTTTTCCCAGAGATCGAAGCCTGAAGCCGGGCGGTGTTCTTCCCAGAGATCGAAGCCTGGAGCCGGGCGGTGTTCTTCCCAGAGATCGAAGCCTGAAGCCGGGCGGTGTTCTTCCCAGAGATCGAAGCCTGAAGCCGGGCGGTGTTTTTCCCAGAGATCGAAGCCTGGAGCCGGGCGGTGTTTTTCCCAGAGATCGAAGCCTGGAGCCGGGCGGTGTTTTTCCCAGAGATCGAAGCCTGAAGCCGGGCGGTGTTCTTCCCAGAGATCGAAGCCTGAAGCCGGGCGGTGTTTTTCCCAGAGATCGAAGCCTGGAGCCGGGCGGTGTTTTTCCCAGAGATCGAAGCCTGGAGCCGGGCGGTGTTTTTCCCAGAGATCGAAGCCTGGAGCCGGGCGGTGTTTTTCCCAGAGATAGAAACCTGAAGCCGGGCGGTGTTTTTCCCAGAGATCGAAGCCTGGAGCCGGGCGGTGTTTTTCCCAGAGATCGAAGCCTGGAGCCGGGCGGTGTTTTTCCCAGAGATCGAAGCCTGAAGCCGGGCGGTGTTTTTCCCAGAGATCGAAGCCTGGAGCCGGGCGGTGTTTTTCCCAGAGATCGAAGCCTGAAGCCGGGCGGTGTTTTTCCCAGAGATCGAAGCCTGGAGCCGGGCGGTGTTTTTCCCAGAGATCGAAGCCTGGAGCCGGGCGGTGTTTTTCCCAGAGATCGAAGCCTGAAGCCGGGCGGTGTTTTTCCCAGAGATCGAAGCCTGGAGCCGGGCGGTGTTTTTCCCAGAGATCGAAGCCTGGAGCCGGGCGGTGTTTTTCCCAGAGATCGAAGCCTGAAGCCGGGCGGTGTTTTTCCCAGAGATCGAAGCCTGAAGCCGGGCGGTGTTTTTCCCAGAGATCGAAGCCTGAAGCCGGGCGGTGTTTTTCCCAGAGATCGAAGCCTGAAGCCGGGCGGTGTTTTTCCCAGAGATCGAAGCCTGGAGCCGGGCGGTGTTCTTCCCAGAGATCGAAGCCTGGAGCCGGGCGGTGTTTTTCCCAGAGATCGAAGCCTGAAGCCGGGCGGTGTTTTTCCCAGAGATCGAAGCCTGAAGCCGGACGGTGTTTTTCCCAGAGATCGAAGCCTGGAGCCGGGCGGTGTTTTTCCCAGAGATCGAAGCCTGGAGCCGGGCGGTGTTTTTCCCAGAGATCGAAGCCTGGAGCCGGGCGGTGTTTTTCCCAGAGATCGAAGCCTGGAGCCGGGCGGTGTTTTTCCCAGAGATCGAAGCCTGAAGCCGGGCGGTGTTTTTCCCAGAGATCGAAGCCTGAAGCCGGGCGGTGTTTTTCCCAGAGATCGAAGCCTGAAGCCGGGCGGTGTTCTTCCCAGAGATCGAAGCCTGGAGCCGGGCGGTGTTTTTCCCAGAGATCGAAGCCTGGAGCCGGGCGGTGTTTTTCCCAGAGATCGAAGCCTGGAGCCGGGCGGTGTTTTTCCCAGAGATCGAAGCCTGGAGCCGGGCGGTGTTTTTCCCAGAGATCGAAGCCTGAAGCCGGGCGGTGTTTTTCCCAGAGATCGAAGCCTGAAGCCGGGCGGTGTTTTTCCCAGAGATCGAAGCCTGAAGCCGGGCGGTGTTTTTCCCAGAGATCGAAGCCTGAAGCCGGGCGGTGTTTTTCCCAGAGATCGAAGCCTGAAGCCGGGCGGTGTTTTTCCCAGAGATCGAAGCCTGAAGCCGGGCGGTGTTTTTCCCAGAGATCGAAGCCTGAAGCCGGGCGGTGTTTTTCCCAGAGATCGAAGCCTGAAGCCGGGCGGTGTTTTTCCCAGAGATCGAAGCCTGAAGCCGGGCGGTGTTTTTCCCAGAGATCGAAGCCTGAAGCCGGGCAGCATTCTTCCCAGAGATCAAAGCCAGAAGCCAGTGGATATTTACCCACAAACTGAAGCCTGAATCTAGTTTGTGGGCATTTGCCCAGAGACTGAAGCATGAATTTATTTACAAGTTTATTAAAAAAAAAAAAATATATGAGAACAATAAAAATATTTTTTGCAAGAGTATAGAATTTAATTTTGGAACTATAAGAAATTATTTATGTATAAGATTATAAAATATTCTTATAGTCTGTAGTAATAAAATAAGTACATCTCATCTCTCTTGCTTGAAACTATTTACTATAATAGAATAAATGTTTTCAGCACTGAGGCTGATTTAAAGTCAAATAAAGCTTCATCAATTTCTACTTAGAGTTGTCGCTATAATTACATAGTCCACTATAAGAATAATTTTCAAGGTTATGAAAAATATTGGAACAAATTATAATAAAATATTTATTATTTATCATTTTATAAAGCTGATTTTGTTATAGTTTTGCTAAAATTCTAAAAATAGATTTTTAAAACAATTGCTAAGGGGAAATTGAAAGGGTGTGAAGAGGATAAAGCTCCTTTTGACATGCCTTTTATTTTCTTTTTGCTTTGTCCTAAGTCATGTAGACTTTGATATTATCAAATTTTAATCCTAAAAATTCAAAATAAATTCAAAGAGCTGTTATAGTTTTATTTTAGCTTTTTGACACCTTCTTCTAGTCACTGATATATTGTAGCTAATATGTAAGATTGGGTGTGGATATGGTTGATTTTCATAACATCTGAAGAAGCCCTGAAAGAGAAAATGAAGTTAAAAGGGTATTGAAAAATTCTCTGTTCAACCCACTTCACAAAATGACCCCAAACATCAGAGTTTATTTTAGAATCTTTTTATGGTTAGGTAAAGAACTCTTACCTCATTAATGTTTGCTTTTGTTTCTGCTTAGCCCTTCAACCACTATAGGGTTATTTAATTTTTGAATCATGGTCATTTTAGGTATGTGGATTAGTGATAGTTTTGAGTACAGGTTAGTAGTATTTAGTTTTGGATACAACTTGTTTATTAGAGTTTGCATTATTACTTTTAGTAGGGATATTTATGAAGTCTGAAGAGTTCTTTTTCCTTTTTTTTTTTTTCAGTTTTCAAAATATATTAATTGTTTTCTGTCGTTTTATTGGGAGTTTTTATAGTTTTATATTTTGGTATAAAGTTTGATTTCCTTTAAGTAGTGTGAGTGACCATTGTTAAATGTAAACAACTGCCAGAACTGCCCAACAAGCAGAATTGACAAAGTTTGCAATAAACAATTACAATGACAAGGAAAAGAACAGAGCAAAAAATAAAATAAAGCGAACAATATACGCAAGGCAAATTAACAGTAATAAGGCAAAGCAACAATAATATGTCAAAGTTCAGAAACTAAGAATTGGGGTTGACACACAAGAGCAAATCCAGATAAGTGAATGTAGTGTTCCACCTTCAAGACAAAACCAGGCTCTCTGGCGATTCCTAGTTTTTCTTAGTTTTTCTTAGTTTTGAACGTATATCTGGACTATTCAAGGAAATGTTCCCAAGAACCATCTCTGACAAGTTCACCATGAGCAAATCAAAGGTATCATACCTGATATCAGATGGACTTGGACCATACTTTCGAAAAGAGATCACTGCACATATAAGAGCAGCACAATGTCCTTTCACAAACCAATTTGATGAAACCGGCAATGCTCAACACTAGAAGCAGTGCAATATGCTTGTTCGATTTTGGAATGAACAAAAAGGTGAAATAAGTACCATGTTTCTGAAAAGCCTCATGCTTGGACATGCTAAAGCAGAGACTGTGAGTAGCGCGATTATAGATACTGTGACAGAAGATGGATTTGAAATGCCATTAGCTCAGCTGATATCCTTAGGTAGCGATGGTCCAAATGTTAATAAAACAATATGGAAAGTTGTACAAAGTCATCTGAAAACAGCTGAATTGCCAGGACTGATACCTTTTGTGCCCTGCACACAGTGAATAACACTTTCAGGAAAGGACTTCATGTTTACGGAGAAAATGCTGAACAACTAGCAATTGATATTTTCCAGTGGTTTAAGATGCACATCTGTCAAAGAGAGGACTACAGCCTTACTCTAGAGGATCTTGGTCTAAATGAAGAGTTCTTCATTCGGCATGTACAGTGTCAGTGGTTGACCCTTGTACCAGTATTGGAACGTCTTCTCAAACATTGGAAACCTCTTTGTAAGTACTTCCTAACAGATCTTCCCAAGAAGAGTACAGAGGATCGTACCAATGCACAGCTGAAAAAGAACACCAGATACCAAAAGATATGCCAGTTCCTCTCCAGAAAAGAGTGCCTTGCACAGGTTCAGTTCCTGGTACGTGTTGGGCCTTTGTTTGATCCTTTTCTTAAGAAATTCCAGAAAGAAGAGCCAATGATCCATCTCCTGTATGAAGAGTCATCAACATTGCTGAAAACCTTCCTCAACAGATTTGTTAAGAATGATGTAGTTAGGAACAGAACAGGATGAAAGCTTCAAGACATTGATGTTTTTGACAACCAGAATTTAGTTGAACTCAAAGACATGGAAATAGGTGCAGACACTGAGAAAACCTTAGGAGCTCTTGATGAAGGCAAACAGAAGGTGAAACTGTATGGCATAAGAAAATTCTACCAATTGGTCAGCGCCTATCTCCAGATAAAACGACCCCTGAATGACACAATCATCAGATGTGTTCAATGTCTTCATCCTGAGGTTAAGGACCAAGACAAAGCCCAACAGCTCCTCAGAGAACTCTGCTCAGCATTGCCCTCCATAGAAGATTCCATTGTTTCAAAGATCATTGATGAATGGAAACTATACAGGTCAGAGCAAGTGGATGAAAGTGGGATGTACAACAAGGATGGCCAATTGATCAGGATAGACCACTACTGGAATGTCATTTTCAGCTTAAAGAATGCTAGTGGGGAGATCAAGTATGCTAATTTGAAGAGAGTTGTGATGACCTGTCTCTGCATTTCACATGGGAATGCTGATGTAGAAAGGAGCCTTTCTGTGAACAAGAAGTTGGTCACTCCTGAAAGATGTTGTTTGTCAGATGAGTCAGTTAATGGACTGAGACTCACAAGAGATGCTGTCAGCATGTTCCAGCATGTCCCAGACATCCCCATAACCAAGGGCCTTCTGGCTGCAGTGAGACAAGCCCACCAAAAGTATGAAACAAGGTGAGAAGGTGAAAGGAAAGAGGAGGCATTGCTGGAGAGGAAGAAAAAGGATGCTGCTCTCTAGAAACAGGAAGAAAAAGAAAGGATTGAAAAACGGCAGCAAACCAAACGAAAGCTTGATGAAAAGGAGAAAGATGTTCAGAAGAGTGAATTGGAACTGAAGACAGAAATGGAGAAGGCGAATCAGAACTTTGAAGAAGCCAATTTAAGATTATCTGAAGCTATAAAGTCTACAAATTTGAAAGAAATGAATATTAGTCAGGGTCTGTTGGATGTTGCAAAGGCAAATCTTCAGAAGATAACAGCTGCTATTAGCAAATGCATTGAAGATAGAAATGACATTGGAAAGAAGAGATTGCGATTGATAAACTCATTTATGAAGAAGTAAAAAGGACTGTTAAACTATCCCTTCAACTGTAATGCTTGATGCTTTATATGTACCTGTTCATTTTATGTTTTACAAAGTACATGTTTATGTTTAATATACTTGTCTCCTTATGTTTAATTTTATCATTATGGAACTGTGTTCAATAATAGTTTTTTTATGAAACCTGAAGTAATGTATACTTGTCATTATAAAAGGAATATGGCCCTGCTTCTATTTGTTTTATTAATGTTATTGCATTTTTATCATACCATCATTGTTTTGTATAAAGATTTTGTTCTTTGCCTATATTTTAAAATAAACATTTCAAATTGTGTCAGTGTTGCTGAATTAGAGCTGCAAAAGAATGTGTTATATCAGCAGAACATCTGTATGATTGTCATAATTAATATCATCTGAAAGGTAAAAGCATGTTTGGCTGAAAAATTCCTACTTTTTCCTTGTTTTTTCCTAGTTTTTCATTGATAAAATTCCTATTTTTTTCCTAGTTTTTCAATATTCTTGGCTGGAGAGCCTGCAAAACAAATGGGGACTGAATCATATGAAACCAAAAATTGGCCTATTTTATTGGCTGGGAAGGAATCCCAGCTTGTATTTGTGTACCTTTGCCTATAAATTGGGAAGGGGAAAAATGTTTTGCAATTATTCCTACACTAATTAGAACCAACAAGGATATTGTTTGGTTTCATGTTTTGGAAGAGTTATTTTGTTCAGGTCTGATAAAAATGATGGCAACTTATGCATATATGTTCAACAAGGAGGTATTTGATATCTGTATGATGAGAAAGTTACATTTTTTTGTAGATGTGGGTGCATCAGATGTGTAAATACCCCTTTTTTGATACCTTTGTTCTCAGCTAATATTTACTCATCTGTTACTTTTTTCTGTTTACATTAGTACATATAATGTCCTCATCTTTAATCTTATTACCTTTTTTGACTGTTTTTGCTGCCAACCTTCTTCAGATGCCTGTTGATCCAGGTAACCTTTAGGAAATTTTGAAGTGAACCCTTATTATTCTCATTTCACTGTCCATGTTTAGGTACATCTCATCTTGATCTTTCTTTGTACCTTTCAGTTATTGTTCACCCTGTTTATACTGAGTATGTGCCTGTAATATCCAAAGTAAGGATTGAACTCACAACTTCTATACCACAAATCAATACTTTAATCTTGTAGGTTTGATTTTGTTTTTCATTTTTGTTATTCCTTTTGAGTTCAAACTGTTTTATATTTCATGTAGTTGTTTTCAAAACATTTCTTCTGAGAATATTGAAAAGTTTTGTGTTAATCTCACAACTGATATGATTTTCTATAAAATTAACATGAATCAATCATTAGATATTTACAGTGATTCATAAAATATATTAATTACAATATATATATATTAAGACATTTTTATGTTTATACATTCTTTTTATAGATACAAATATTTAAGTAAATGCTCTGTTTATAATAAACAGTATTAAACAACATTTACCAGCCTGAATGTCAGAGAAATTTTCATAGAAAATATTCGTCCTCCGACAGGAGTTGAACCTGTATCCTATATGGAACTGTCATATAGCCTGATGTGCCTTTAACTTATTTGGCTACAGAGGAGCGTTCAATTAGCAAGGTTTTCTATGAA
The DNA here is from genome assembly GCA_964036315.1 of Acanthosepion esculentum. Classification (NCBI taxonomy): domain Eukaryota; kingdom Metazoa; phylum Mollusca; class Cephalopoda; order Sepiida; family Sepiidae; genus Acanthosepion; species Acanthosepion esculentum. The sequence goes on from OZ038510.1 coordinate 11,727,621, forward strand.
AATTTCTCGGACATTCAGGCCGGTAAATGTTGTTTAATACTATTTATTATAAACAGAACATTTACTTAAATATTTGTATCTAAAGATAAAAACGTCTTAAAATAATTGTCGGACATTGTCCCTTTCATAATATATATATATATATATATATATATATCTTGAATTATGAATAACATAAATGAATTGAAATATTTCATTTTGTCACAAAAACATCTATTGCAATATTGAAATTCTCTCTCTTTTTCTGTCTTTTAATCATTTCACCCCAAGTAAGGAGACAAAGCCACTAAATTGTAAGGGGTTACTGTGAATGAAAGAAATAGGAAAATTAAAGAAAAGGATTCAAGGAGACAGATGACGACGATTGACATTAAATATAAATTTTTAAAATTCTTTATAACTCAAATTATCTGTAACCCAGTTGGTCACAAGTGGCTTAGTAATATTTTTAAAGACTTGCTATTCTTTATAGTTTAGAAAGCCATTATAAGCTTACTCTCTGTTTCTTTTTCTCTTATGCAAGTTCACTCTGTGATATAAGGTGAAGTGTTTACCTTTAGCCCAGTATGTTTTTATTTTCCATTGTGGAAGCTACTTTGTAAACATTGCACTTCTTGCTTCTGAATCTCTCTTCCTGCTTGTTGCTTTCCAGTCAACTTTGATCTTTGAAAATTTAAATGCAATGTCAATCATTATCTTCTGTCTTAATTCTTGTTCTTTTATTGTTCTCTCTCCTTAATAGTTAGGTTCTTTTTCCAATATTCTCTCTCCATCAATATGACTTTATTGCCTTACATCTTAGTGGCTTTATTGCCTTACTTAAACAGATTACAATTGTAACAAATTTACTGCCACCTGGTGTTGCCATTTCAAGAGTGATAACTCAACAAAATAGACATTACAAACAAAAAATATGCAAATATTGGTGGCATATTATATTTTTATATTAGAATGACTTGAGTTAAAAAAAAAAAATTGTTCTTTTTCTGAGTAAGATCAAAGTGTACTGTTTTTTTAATAATTGCAGATTTTTGATTTTTATGGAAATGTAAATATAGATATGCAAATATTTCAGAAATGTATCAAATCAGCTGTCTATACTAGTATCAAATTGTTGCTGTCTATACTAGTAACTCTCACTTTCTTCTTCTCTCTCTTCTTCCCTCTCTCGTTTTTTCTGCTCTCTCTCCCTCTCTCTCATTTTTCCTGCTATCTCACCCGTCTCTCCCTATCTCGCCCGTCTCTCCCTATCTCGCCCGTCTCTCCCTATCTCGCCCGTCTCTCCCTATCTCGCCCGTCTCTCCCTATCTCGCCCGTCTCTCCCTATCTCGCCCGTCTCTCCCTATCTCGCCCGTCTCTCCCTATCTCGCCCGTCTCTCCCTATCTCGCCCTCACTCACTCTCTCTCTCTCCCATCTTTCACTCACTCACCCGTCTCTCCCATCTTTCACTCACTCACTCGTCTCTCCCATCTTTCACTCACTCTCTCTCTCTCCCATCTTTCACTCACTCTCTCTCTCTCCCATCTTTCACTCACTCTCTCTCTCTCCCATCTTTCACTCACTCTCTCTCTCTCCCATCTTTCACTCACTCTCTCTCTCTCCCATCTTTCACTCACTCTCTCTCTCTCCCATCTTTCACTCACTCTCTCTCTCTCCCATCTTTCACTCACTCACTCTCTCTCTCATATCTTTCACTCACTCACTCTCTCTCTCATATCTTTCACTCACTCACTCTCTCTCTCATATCTTTCACTCACTCACTCTCTCTCTCATATCTTTCACTCACTCACTCTCTCTCTCATATCTTTCACTCACTCACTCTCTCTCTCATATCTTTCACTCACTCACTCTCTCTCTCTCTCATATCAATTTGTTTTGATGAACTCGCATATATGCAAAGACAATTACATGTTTTAATCATCAGAAGACTTTAGCTATTTAATTTTATCTCAAGTTAAAAATCATTCATATGCCTTAATTCTAAAAATTGATATAACCCGTTCTTAAGATACTATTTTTTTTTTTTTTTTTTTTTTTAATGGCATTTACTAACCTTATATCAAGAACTGATTTATAACTCAGTCCAAAGCCTTCAATCCAATATTGTAACCATTCAGATATTACTTGGCAATAAATATGCATGATTACAGTTTAAGAAGCATCCCTAACAACAAATTGATATTTTTGTAACTTTTCTATTCTATAGACTACTTTTAGATAAAATTCATAACTTAAGATATATTCATTTCTTTACTCCATTTTCTGTTGTATGTGAGGGATTCTTTGTGTATCTTTGTTATTGATGGGAAGATGGAGGCTTTTATATTTATTGCTTAGGGTATTATCTTTTATTTCTTTTCTTGTATTAAAGATTTTTATGCTTCTACACATTATTCATAAGTGCTTGGTCTTTTCTTTGAGTTTTTTTATTTTTCTCTCTTGTTTTTCTTAATTTGGTTATTTGGTCCTAGCTTACTACTTATCCTCTTCTCTTTCATGTGATCAGATTTCCTACAAGTGTCCATGCCACAAAGCTCATAGATAAATCTAAAAAAACGAAAAACAATTAATCATCTGAAAATTTGTTACTTCACTATCTTGAAATATTGTTTCTTTTTTAACACTATTTGCACAGCGATACTGATTTTCCCCCACTTGAATCTGAATGTGCAGTTACATTGATTGGCTCAGTCATACTGCTTTGGCAATTGAAACTTTGTGTATATATCTAAAATTAGGTAGCTGCCCATTGCTACGTTGGTTTCTGAATGAACTTAATTCAAATCTTCTTTGCCTACTTTCCAATAAAACAAAGTAATGAAAAAGAGATTGTGTATAATATTGCATGGTTAAGTATCCTGCAATCTTGTATCGATCTAATTGAAATGACTTGATTCATTGCGTGTCAAATCTGTGTAAGCTGGATTTTAAAGAATATTGATTTAAAGTCATAAAGTGGTCAGGACAGTAGGATAATTGGTAGAAACCTAAGATGTGTCCAGTTTTTTATGTTGAGTATGCAAGGAAAAAAAATTAACTCTTAAAAAGAAAATTTGGCTCTTTCTGATATTAAATTAACAGCTTGAATCACGTTTTAATTCTCCTATCATTCAGTTCACCTCCTTGGTCCTTTTGAACAGGAGTAGATGTTTATCTATTGTTTCCTGCTTAGGATTGCGTTTCCAGTTCCTTCACAAGTCTACTTCAACTCTATACTTCTAATGTCTCCCCCTAAACTCTGAAATTTTATTTACTATGTATTTTCATTTTTTTCTCCTTAATAGGGGTTGATAGGTTAGTCTATCATCCACTTCAAAATCCTCCCTGATCTTTTGAGCAGAAGTAGAGATTTATCCCTTGTTTCCTTTCCTGTTTAGGATTGGTTTTCTGGTTCTTTTCTTTTCTATTTTTCCTCTTTCATTTTTAATAGTTCCTTGCGTTTTAGAGGTATTATTACCTTGCTTCGAGGGAACTAATTAAAAAAAACCATTATACTGTGAGAATTATCAGATTAAAATTCAATGAATTACTGCATCTAGCTATGGATTTATTGATTCACCCTTGTATATTAATGATAACCAATTCTTTCTAAGAAAACATTTGGTATTCATTGACTGAGCAGTCAGTGCAAATTTTGGTTGAAATTTATGAATTTTTTCCTGTTGAAACAATTCTCCAGTAAAATAGGTTTCTGAAGTTCATTAACTCTTTCTAATATTGATGAATTTTTCCTTCCTAACCTTTTGTTTGAAATAGTGTGGAATATCAGTATCTTGATTATGTCATTAATTTTTCTTTGAGTTAAATGTGTCATCCATTTTAGTTATTTCTGTTGTTAAAAGTTCTCAAGTGATTTGATTTCTCTTATTTGGTACAGTTCTTTGTGATTCCATAGTGCTGGTCTATAAGGTTCAAAGAAATGTGAGCTTTGTGAAGACCCATAGATTTCACTCGCACAAAGGCATTTTTAACCATTGATCTTAAAAAGTGGTTGTATACAACTGACAGTTTAGATATTTCTGAATGGGTTTGGAATGCCTATATATTAGTTTGCCGATACACCCCCACAACACCCAAACTTAATCAGCTCAAGAATTGATGCCTTCTTTGATATTCTGTTAGTTACTTTGCTACTACCAACTCTTTAACGATCATGAAATAATACTTGTGGGCAATATTGCTTTTCACAATGTTATTATCCAAAATCACATGACATATCCGGCATAAAATAAAAACAAACAAGTTCTCTTGCATATTAAATATCATCTAAGTGAAAACAGTAAGTGGTTTTGTAGCAAGATGAATTCATCTTAGAATAGTTATTTAAAAAGTGATCTCAGACATACTGAGCTTATGTTAAGAATAAGTTGCTATTCTTAAAGATCAGCATGACAAAAATGTTGCTTATTATATCTGTACCATCTATAATGAGATTTGAACAACTCTCACATGTACTGTCTTATTAGTCTTATCTGAATACAAGATACCAGATAAGTCTATTTAGACTGAAGTTATAAAACTGATAGCACTAAGATATCTTTTTTGTTTTTTTTTACTCCCATGTCTGTTCAAGATGTAGGTGACGATGACTCTCCACAGATTCCTTTTCTTGACATGTGAATTACCATGCATAATTGGGAAAGATAGTGGAGTGGTTGCCTTCTCCACAGTTTGAAAATCAGATTTTTCCTTCTCTTAGACTAGTTGTCACCTAATTATTATACAAAGTTATTTTTATTGGTATTCCAAAAAGAGGAATACTATTTCATTATGTAAAAATATTTCTAATCATTAGAACATTTTTCAGGTACTTTTTCTCCTATCCATATTGTTAATCTAACAAGGTATGTTCTCAGTAACTTGTATACAAATGGTAGATTTATCCAAGAGGTGACTTCTTGATAGTATTTCCTCAATAGATAAGTCCAGCATGTGACACCATTGGGAAGTACCTGAAAATGATCATGACCTTGAATGACATTGTGACCTTGAGTGAAATGGCCTTGTTCAACATTCCAGATTATGTGCTCTCTCTCAGGAATTTTAAGTAAGGCTTGCTCAGTATAGTTGCAGTATAAACTACAGGTTCTGGGCGTGTTGAAGAAATACAAATGTGCCTGAGCAGGAATCTGCAAAAAGGGATTAGTTAGCTACCTAAACAGATAGTTATATTTAGATATGATCAGCCTGCCATTATAATTGAGGGATTTCAAAATTATACATCTTAATGTATAGATCTAAAATCCTTCAACTCTCCTTTCTTTTACTGCAACAAGCTGTGATTTGATTTTTTTTTTTTTTTTAAATGTGTAAATTTAGTTTTAATTTGTTTATCACCACTTGTATTCCCTCCTGTTCTGCAAACCTTTAATGTTATTATTGTTTGCAATATACACAGAATTTATATTATTATTTGCAGCTGAATCTAGTAACCAATGCAGTTATTATATAATCACATTGTTCCTTGTCCACTTTAATACAATAGTTTGTATTTTAACCTTGAAATTAGCATCATTGTGTTTAATGTTTAAATCACCATCCAATAAAATTGAAGATTCTAGAATATTTCTGTTGTCATAAAATGAATATACTGCTTCATTCATATGATTTATTAAAATGAAAAATAAATATTTAAAAGATTGAGGGTTTGATTTCTTAAATTGATATTGGTTGATATTTGATCTTGCTGTCTTCTTATTATCTGTATTCATTTTCTGACATTGTGCAGAAACCTGTGTTGCTGTTCTGGTGTTTTAACAATTATTCCCCAATGAGTAATTGATTATTTCTGACAGCTCATTGATTATTTGGCAATAGCTGCTTTCTCTTAAGAAAAGCACCAATCATGCAGATATTAAGAGATGTGGTGATATATTTTTAACCTTGCAGCATTTTCTAAATTTTGCAGGTGAAATCTTATGACTAATATCCTGGGGTATTTAGTGAAATAAAAAATTCTTTTTAATATCCCAAACAGATTGATAATATCTGTGAAATAAAGAATATGAAGATTATGGGGAGGGGACATGAAAATTGATTAGGATTGGATAGACAAATAACAAATTTCTATACAAAATGATTAAGCACAAGATTGGAAAATAATTTAAAGAATCTGCAATGTTTGTTGGTCCTGACCTGGCATCTCAGTTTCAGTCACTTTTCCACTGCTGTAACATAGCTTCCCTGTGCCTTTTGCATAAATACTTTCATGGTATTTGTTTCCTCTATGAATACCTTATCAATTTAAGCACAGTATTAGATTGGCAGCAAGGTCTCATCATTTTCGAGTTGAAAAAGCTAGATGTGACTAAGTTCTATGCTAACAGTTTCTTCTATCACACTTCTTGCTCGTGGAAGTCTCTTCTGGTTTCTTGTTTCCTAGTTAAATTTTAAAAAATTGAATGCAATGTTAAGCATTATCATTTGTCTTAATTATTGTTCTCTCTCCTTAATAGTGTTTTTTTTTTTCTTATATTCTCTAACACTCATTAACCCATTGCAACTTAGTGGCTTTATTGTCTTACTTGGGGTGAAGTAATTAAAAAAAAAGAAAATTAAGAGAGCTATTAGACATCAAATGGTTAAAATGAATAAAGAACTTGTAAAATATTTAGTTAAATATTTTTAAATATTTTGTATGCAATTTTATTAATTTATTTTTATTTTTTGGACATAATGTTTTTTAGTGATACAAGTATTACTAATTAATCCATAGTTGGGGGAAAAGAAATGAATTCATACCTTTCTTAAGGATATTTGCATGTAAGGGAATATAACAAACCTAACAAGAATTGGAACTCTGCACTTCAATTAACAATTCCGAGCCATTATCCATTACATTACCACACATTCAAGCTTACAATACTTGGTATTCCCAAGTGTTCACCCTTCTAGGTACTGGCCAAGCTTGATGTTGCTTATACAGGATCATACAGGAACAGGTGTTTCAATGTGCTATGGCTGTAAGCCAAGAATATTGGAGAGTACAATGGATGAAATGTTGTGATAATAACAAAGATGAGGATAATAGCCCAAATGTAAATAATTACCTTTTTAGTTTTTATACGGACATTTTTTTCTTTTTTGATTTTGGGAATTTTTGTTACTTATTTCACTCTGAACACTTAATGATAGACCTTTTGATTTTTAACCTGATACTCTAACCTTTGAGCTTTTACTGTGGACTCAGTCTGTTAAGTGAACAGAAACATTCTGAGGAAGTGGAACTACTTTTGAAGTTGGTGCATTTATCTATAATTTGTTATTTTTATCACTGATAAAATGTCCTTCAGACTAAAAATGAAAATACAGAAAATTAAACAGAGGCCTGCAGCCAGCAGATGAATTACAACTCCCAAAAAGTACTAGGATAATTTAAAAAAAAAAAAAAAAAAAATCTACTAAGTCTTTAACCAGCAATTTCATTTGAATTCTTATTTTTTATGCTAACCATAATTACCATTTTGATTATAAGGAACACTTGCATCATTGACATTTGAGTCAATATCTGAATTCAGTTTTATATTTACTTTGAAATATTGGGTTAAATCATTTACACTATTTAGATTGTTCAGACTGTTGTCCTTAACTTTATTGTCACATTCACAATGTTTTGGTTGTTGTGTGCTCTGGTCTACTTCAGGTGATATTTGTTTGAATTTTGAACCAAACCCAGAATAGTCAATCTGTATGTTGGCATTTCTGAAGATTGGTTAGATGATGTTTGTGTAGATGTTCTTCCCAAAATATATATTGACTATTCCGGGTTGGGTTTGAAATTCAAACAAATATCACCTGATGAAGGCATGAGCAAACAACAACTGAAATGTTGTAACTGTGACAATAATAATGAGGACAAGAGTCTGAAGAATGTAAATAGTTACAATACCTCATCACAGAAATATAGACAGCTACGGTAAATCCCTTTTTTTTTTCTGATATAGAGAAGGCTCTTAGTTCTTTGTGGCTGAAGTAGGTAGTTATGCATTGTGAGATGTAGATACTTTTGACCCATTTTGACTTACAACCCTGGTATTTTCTGACATTTGACTTGTGAGACTGATTTATGACCTTTGGAATTACAACCCCAGACTCATGATTTCTGGATCTGAACCTCCCAATTGCTATTTTCCCACAGAAATACAAGGCATAAATTGGATTATTTATTGTTTTACAATAGTACAACCAAAAATATGCAAACTATCATACAGCTCTCAACAAATTTTAGCTGATATTTTTTTATTTTTTTTATACTGACAAAATAATTACTTGTAACCATGATATGATGTTCTGTACAAAGTTGTGCTTTCATTTTGTCACTGGTTGGATTAATTTCTGTTCTTGCCATTTTAGTAGCTCAGGTGTTAGAGTATTTCAGTGGGGTAGGGGATATATTTCCTTTTTAAAATGATTCTCTTCAAATGAAGAAAAAGATTCTTGTAATTGTATTTAACAGAAAAAAAGATTTATCTATCTAAATTTTTAAAAGTGATATAAACTTGCATAGACATTTTCTTATATGAATAGCTGAAATATACTCTTTAACTCCCAATTAATTAGACATTTTTAACATTTACTTATAAATAATAGCATAAATGAACATAAGGAGAATAATTTAGAGGTTTCAGGTTTCATTTTCTGGTTGGCGGTTTAATTCACTATTGAGTCATATACACTCCTGATCAAAAATTTAAGACCGCTTGAAATTTTTTTTAAAAAAGACTGTTTTTCATGGAAAAATTTTAAACATTACTTATTTAAGGTTACTAATTTTATAATCTAAAAGGTTATGTAGACAAAAAGTTATAATCCGAAAATTTTATTGAGAAATTGACATTTTTATAAAATGAGGCGTTTTACACTTGATCAAAATTATAAGACCAGAGACAAAAATTCTACGAAATTGTACGAAAAGTGTACGAAAACATTCAACAACGCAAATTTAATGAGTTCTACCTCCACTGGTTTTGATGACTTCAAAAAGTTTTGGGGCATACTAGAAATTAGTGTTTCCATTAAGCTGTGAGGAATATTGCTTCAGCTTCTGAAGATAGCTTCACAGAGTTCATTTTTTGTTGAATATTGTTTGTCATTTTGATAAACATCTCTTGCCATCCATCTCCAAACATTTTCAGTTGGGTTCAAGTCTGGTGAGCATGCAGGATGTCTCAAGAGATGGACCCCATTTTCTTGTAGAAAGGTCAGGGTCCGGCATGCAGCATGGATTGCAGCATTATTCTGTTGGAATAACCATCCATCCCCACACAAATGATGGTTCTCCGTTACCAATGATCCTTTTTGTAGCATGCTAACATAACCAGCCACTGTTTGATGACCTTGCACCACCTGGAGCTCCATCATCCCTCTGTAAGAAAAGGCACCCCATACCATTAGGGACCCTCCACCACTATGACATGTGGAGAAAATTTCAGGAGGCATGTTTTTGTTATGCCAATATCGTTGGAAGCCATCAGGACCATCTAGATTGAATTTTTTCTCATCAAAAAACAGGACTTTCTTCCACTTCTCAATGTCCCATGTTTGGTATTCACGACCAAACCTTAAACGGTTCGCTCTGTGACATGGAAGCATCCAAGGAATTTGTTTGCGCTTTTTATTTACCATGCCTTTTTGTCGTGTCGTCTGATGGTTACTGGACTGCAATCAGCATCTGTGGCTGCTTTAATTTGACTAGAAAAAAGTCCACTGGCTTTCACAACGACCCATCTTATTCTCCTACTCAATGCCGGAGATATTTTTGGGGCCTACCAGAAGACTTTGCATTTCCATAATTAGCTCTGTCCTTTAGAAAGTTGCAAATCAGTTTTACTGCAATTTACTTTAGCTGTGATCGCCCACTGTGACAAACATTGATTATGGAAATCTAGAATTTGAGCGCGCTCAACTTCGGTAAGTTTGTTTGCTTTAGGCATGGTGACCCCTTTACACACTGATTGCTAATCTCTAACTGAACTAAAAACATTGGAATTACCCTAGATCTAACCCCTTGGTCTTATAGTCTTGATCAAGTGTAAAACGCCTCATTTTATAAAAATGTCCATTTCTGAATAAATTGATCGGATTATAACTTTTTGTCTATATAACATTTTAGATTATAGAATTAGTAACCTTAAGTAAGAAAAAGTTTATAATGTATCCATGACAAACAGTCTCTTATAAAAAATTTTTCAAGTGGTTTCAAATTTTTGATCAGGAGTATATATATATATATATATACACACATACACACACCGGGTGTAGCAGCAAAATTGTTCAAATCGTTTCTAAGCAAAATTGTCCAATTGTTAGATTAAGCTTTGAACCATTAGATCTTAGAAATTATTAAAGATATCCTACTGGAATACTCCAAGGTTTTTATAATATAATTGGATTCTACTTTAAACAATAAGAATGTATAATTACTTTCTAAGCTTAACAGAAGAATTGTGATGAAATTGATCATAAATAAAAAATGACATATTCACCATTAATTAATCATAGCTAAGGATCAGAAGCCCATGAAAGAATGAAATTAACTTCAATTATACATATATTATTCCAGGATCATTTTCCAACTTATTCAAGATGATCTTCACCCTCTCTAATCTTCTAAGTTTCTGTCCTGGAGTAAAAAGGTGCCTCACAGGTTTCACATACGATTTCCTTTTCAAGTCTTTTTTCAATGCTCTTTGGACTGTCAAAGCCGAAACTCCACTCTCACATGCCAAATGTCTTATGAATTGAGTTGGGTCTTTTCTAATTGAAATGATGATCCCTCTTGCTGTTTTGACCTCCTGATCCAGTTTTTCTCTCTACTGTTCCCTCTTTTTTAAACTTATTGCCGTTCTTTTGATGGTTCTTGAATGGACGTTGAAGATTGAATCCAGAGTATGAATGTTGGTATCATTACTGAAGGCCTGAATGATCTTTTTCCTCTTACCATTGCTCATTTGGGAAGACAGTGTGGCTGATGCAAAACAATTTTAACCTGTTCTCTTTTTAGCTGAATAACTCAAAGGGTTTTTTATTGATTCTTATGATAAATGGTGTCAAGATTGCTAAATGTCTTATCAGAAAACCTAGAAAAAAGAAACTGAATTAATTTAGTGTCTTTTTAGATATTAAACATTTTGTGGGTTGGACAATTATGCTGTTATATCTTGTGTGTGTGTGTGTGTATATATATATATATATATATATATATATATATATATATATATATATATATATATAATTAAAAGGTTTGTCACTTAGCTGATTGATGTTACCTTTAGCATCCCATCTCCAGAGTTTCATAGACAGACACTCCAGGAATTACTCTATCCACTCATCAGGGGATATCAGCAATTGACTTCTCAATTTTTCTTTTTCATATGCCCTTTCTGTTATAGATATGCATGTGTGCATTTGCACACATGTGACTGTCTGCACATATATGCATACATGTAGAATATTGTTGTTATTCATCATTTTATTCACTTTACACTCACTCCTTAACATAATTTGTCTTTTTCTTCTTTTTTTTTTTTTCCAGTTGTAGCAATTTTGACATCTAATTTTATAGAGATAAGTGGGCACTAAGGTCAACACTGAATAGCAACACATCCTTAGCACAATCTTTTGGCCAGAAAATATTTTTAGATTGTAATAATTTTTTGTAGATAATAATGATTTACTGGTACAAGTCCTACTAATTAACCCATAGCTGGTGGGAGAAGAGATGGATTCATACCTATCCCAAGTGTATTTGCACATAAGTGAATATGACAAACCTCAGTGTAATTAGAACTTGGCTCTCTGATTTCCAATTCTGTGCTGTTCTCCATTAGACCACTTTCACATCCAAATTTACAGTATCTGGTATTTCCTATATATATATATATATATATATATATATATATATATATATATATATATATATATATATATACCTACCGGACACTATTCGGAATATAATAGCATCATTCACTTGCAAAAAAAGGCTAAAAATAATGGAAGCCTTACTTATACAATTAAACAAACCAACCCTTAATAATATTAACTTTGAACATGGACATAATATCTTGACCGTGTTTTAAAACAAAAAAATGACTCACTTTATAAAACACACACAAACTATTTCTAATTCTAACAGTTGAAATATAATCCTTGATAATGGCTAAATGTATAGCCGAAAGCGCTCGGAAAAGAACATTCGGACAATTTTTATATAATTTATCCTCTGAAAAGAAAAACTTTATTAGATCGCACGAGAAATTATATAAAAAACTAAATAAAAGCACCTTGTCAGTTGTTTTTAATGAAATGTGCTTGAAAGAAGGATTGCTGCCTAAATACACAAATATATATATATATATATATATATATATATATATATATATATATATATAGGGCTCTCCCCTCATTTTTGATGTATGTGGGTGAAGGAGCTCAGTTTTTATATAATCTGGAATACCAGGTGCTGTAAGCTTGTGTGGGTTGTATAAGGGATAACAGCTTGGAATTAGAAATTGGAGAGCCAAGTTCCAGTTTCACTCGGGTTTGCCGTCAGCCTGATTATGTGGTGGTGTAATGGATAATGACTCAGAATTGTTAATAGAAGAGCAGAGTTCCAATTCCAGTCAGGTTTGTTATATTCACTTACATGCAAATACCCTTGGGAAAGGTATGAATCCATCTCTTCTCTTCCCTTGGCTATGGGTTAATTAGTAGGACTTGTAGATCATTATTATCCCCAAAAACTTCTTCCAATCTAAAAATATTGTCAGGCTTTAAATATCCTACAAAAGCTTGATAAGCCATAAAAAGCTAGCTATCAATCTATCTATCTATCTATAGCAATAAAAAGGTTAGACTAATTTTACTTTTCATGATTAAAAAGAAAAGCAAAAAATAAAACAAACATAGCCGATCAGTTTCACCCCTTCTCAACAGGTCTGGATCGAGGGATCATATATTACAATGAAAATAAAACATAAACACAATATGTAATATTAATAAAGGCAGAATACAACTTAAATTGAAATCACATTAAGTCTTAACAGACATTCCCTTTGTTTACAGAGGGAGAGCTGTCTGAACCAAATGTAAATTGTTTCCAACACCTGCAATATAGAATGAGCCTGACTCAAGATAGTAAACAAGTCGATGTTAAAGTTAGCAGCACAATTTGGGTTTTTAATAAGATGCTCTGTGATGGAGGAACCATATGTGTTGTTCAGGACATCCTATATATATATATATATATATATATATATATATATATATATATATATATATATATATATGATGGACTCTCCCATCGAAGTTGATGTATGAGGGCCAGACAGATCAGTTCCCAGAAACTGAAAGCCAGACACCCACACAAGATTTGATTATAGTGGTGAAGGCTTTGTGCAGGGCCATCCACACTTTTTGGAGGGACGAATACAGGGACCTGGTGCAATGAATGCCACAAGGTCCCCAAACGACCCTCCGCAGGTTTTGAATTCAGAGTTGTCCTTCTCCTAGACCAGTTGCCGTCCCAGGCTATAGAACCCAGTCTGTCCTGCTATTTACCCATAGCTGGAGGGAGAAGAAGAGGATTCACACCTTTCCCAAGGGTGTTAGCACATAAGTGAATGTAATGGATTCGACTGGAATTCGAACTCGGCTCTCTGATTCCTCAATCCAAGCCGTTATCCATTACTCCACCGTACCTCATATATATATATATATATATATATATATATATATATATATATATATATATATATATATATATATATATATATATATATAGTTATCCACACACACAGTCTGTTTCACATCTCATCATTGTGGTTAGACGTCTTGTTGCCTTGAGCTAGGATCAAAACCCAGCTGAAGTAGCATCTGTCAGAGAATCTATCCCTAAGCTATTGGTATATAGATAGATATTGTGTGTGTCTGTGTGTCACAAGAGAGAAAGAGACCACATAGAATGTAAACTTGTATAAATTAGTATATATTTATGTATATGTCGAAATATCTGTGGAAGACTAAAATTCTTTTAAAGTGTTAGATTTCACTTCATCTAATTAAAAGCTTATATTATTCACAGTGATATTTTTTTTTCACTGAAAGTAATCTTCATAATCTTTTAAAATCCATGTACACATATATCCCAATATTATCCTAATTTTTAGCTCTTATATATTCATGCTATTTACAGCTTGGAAGTTGTTATTCTTTGGAGTACTATATTTTAGTGTGTCCATTTATTTATAACAACTGCATCAAATTAAACTGTGGTATTTATACTTTGCAGAAATCAATGGAATTGGTCAGACTTTTCTACCTATTTGTATTTTTCCATTATTCAAAGTTGATGTCATTAATACTCTTAACTTTTTTTTTTACAATAAAAATATTTCAAAAAATTATTAGATTCTTTGAAAATATAACTTGGTCTTTTAGTGAAGTAAGTTTAGCTTTTTGCACTAATATCTTTTGTTTTCTGTGGAATTTATGATAATTTTTTACTATTAAGAAATTTCTTAAGGAGATTCACTGTTAGTTTCACTAGCAGTAAAGTTCTGTGAAATCAATGCTGAATTTTAAACATCAAAAATTATTTATATTTTTCACATAGTGTTGTTAGAAGTCAAAATATTTGTTTTTTTTTTCCTTTCTTGTAAACAAATAACCCTACTCTAATATTCATATAAGTGTTGATTATGATTAAATATTAATTCATTTTTACAGATGATGAGATATTACCTCATTGCAGTTCTGTCTCAACTGCAAATGATGGAAATAGTTAACCAGTTAAAAATTACATGCACCCAACTTTGCATTTGATGAAATTTTGAAAAATCAGTCTTTTGAATATATGCTATATCATGTGAATATTTTTTTTTTACAATATTGTTCACTATGTATAAGGCTCAAGAGCATCTCAAGGTAGACGATTACATAGTAAGAAGTAAGAGACATAATTTATGAGGATATTTGGGGAAGATAAAGGTTAACCCTTGACTTGAACAGGTTAATATTGTATAGATCAGGGAAGCATCCTCTTGGTAGTTGGTTCCACAAAGTAGCAGTTTGAGGAAAGAAACTGTTTTAGTGGAACTTACATCTCACTAATGGAGTGTGAAGAGAATGAAGGTGGTTTGCTACAATGCACATAGTATTGGGAGTTTTAGCTGTGAGGGTTAGAACTGATGGAAATAAGGAATGTAGTTCATCTGAGCACTTTTCCATCAGTAATCACTATTGAACAAGAATCAGGATTGAACAAGAAGTATGTAACATAAACATCATTTTAAAGTAAGGCAAGATACCTAAGCTAGTTGTTATCATAACGTTTCAACAGTTGTACCCTCCATTCTTCATCAGGTATTTGCCGATCCAGATAACCTTCATTTTAAACTGAATTCTTTATTTTAATTTATGTGGGTGGATTGTTCTTATTCCATTGACCATGTCTAGGATTATCTTTAGTTATTCTTGCCCCATTTACACAATGCTTGGCCCAAGGATTGAACACACAATGTCTCCAAATTCATAGACCAACACTTTAATCAACTATTAGGTTATTTTCTGAATGGAGAACTTGGAGTCTTGGACTGAATCTGCCTGCTGATGGGTTCCGCTGCTGGGTAGTGCCTGTTTGGACTAAGTGAAAATAGGGTAAGTAATAATTGAGAAGTGCTAATTAAGAACTAGATGAGATATCCTTAGACATGGTCAGCAGAATGAGAACAATCTATAACTGTAGATTAAATAAAGGGTTCACTTTGAAATTCCAGATTGACAAGCACCTAATGAAAGCCAGTGGGCACAACAACAAAGATGAGGACAATAGTCCACATATTATAAGTAATAGCTCCTCATCTCAGAAATTCAAACAGAAACCAAAGCTAGTATATATTCTCTCTTTACATAATCTCTTCCCATACATAATTCTTAGGAATTGTTTAAGCATTTAAAAGAATTAATATGACTACTTATATAGTAAGGTAATGAAGGGTTTGGTAATCCATGTGGATAATTCCAAAGAGGATGTGATCTAGAGAGCTCAATGTAAAACCAGAGCAAATTCTTAATTATTTAAAATATATATATATATATATATATATATATATATATATATATATATATATATATATATATGTGTGTGTGTGTGACTATATATATATATGTATATATATATATATATATATATAGGAGGTACGGTGGAGTAATGGATAACGGCTTGGATTGAGGAATCGGAGAGCCGAGTTCGAATTCCAGTCGAATCTATTACATTCACTTATGTGCTAATATCCTTGGGAAAAGTGTGAATCCTCTTCTCCCTCCAACTATGGGTAAATAGCAGGACAGACTGGGTTCTATAGCCTTGGATGGCAACTGGTCTAGGAGAAGGACAACTCTGAATTCAAAACCTGCAGAGGGTCGTTTGGGGACCTTGTGGCATTCGTTGCACCAGGTCCCTGTATTCATCCTTCCAAAAAGTGTGGATGGCCCTGCACAAAGCCTTCACCACTATAATCAAATCTTATGTGTAGGTGTCGGGCTTTCAGTTTCTGGGAACTGATCTGCCTGACCCTCATACGTCGAGTTCGACAGGAGAGTCCATCGTCATCATCATCATCACACACACACACACACACACACACACACACACAGACACACACACACACACCAGCAAAGAAATGTATACACACTTCAGAAAAAGAAAAACTTGCCTTTCATGATTTTTAGACTTTTTACCTAAAGAATGTTGTGCATCACTGAAAACTGATTACATTGGCAGTCTTTAGACTAGAAATTGAAAATGCATGGGCAGCAATCCCACTGGACATTTTGGCCAACATTGCCCAAGCAGTAGTTCTCTATCCTAATAAATGTCTGGAAGCTAAAGTCCACCATTTTGAGCATCTCTTGGGATTGTAGAGTCCAAAGGTAACTTGTGATGTTTGAATAAATTCAGTATTACATTATCTATACAAGATTTCCTTTCCTTAAGTGTGCATACATTGTTTTGTCAGAATAATATATATATATATATATATATATATATATATATATATATATATATATATATATATATATATATATATATATATATTATGATCATGGACAGAATTTTAGGAGTCATTATTAAAAAAGAGAGAAAATTACCATGTTGATACATATTATTTTATTCTGAGTACTTTCGACAATGTCATCAGGGTGTTGTTTATTTCAAGTCAAATATTGTAGTGTTCATCATTTTCAAAGACAAAATTGCTGTGTTCATCCGAAAAGTAAAATTTTTTTACAAGTGAAGTGAAAAATGCTGAGGTGATGTGCTGTATGATTTAGCTTAGTGTAAAGTGTAGGAGGTGGGTAACTGTTATGATGTTAAGTTTTGTTTTTTTTAAGAAGTAAATATTAAAGCTATTAGTACAAACCTCAATATTTTAAAGTATCTACTGTAAACATTTTAAAACATTTGTGCAGTATTCATAATTTTATTAAGGTTTGGTTTCAATTTTTTAATATAGATAGCTTCAAGAATTTTTAGTTTATGTTTATTATTTTTATGAAAAAGTATAGATGTATTTTCAACTAGAATTTTTCTGAATTGAGAATGTGGACAGGCATGCTGTTGTAAGTGTTTAGAAATGTTGGATGCATCATTCATGTGAAATCTCAGCTGCTGAGACAACATGGTTATAGTGTGGCCAACATAAATATTATTTTTTTTTGTTGGAGATACAATCCCCCAGAGGACATTTAAATTTATATACAATGTTGGTTTTTGTCAACATGTTAGTTGGTGGGGAAGAGTCGTTATGAATGATTGAATTAGATATACTAGATTTACTAGGGTATGTGGTGGAAATGTTAGTATTAATTTTATAGGATATGTTTGTCTTGTTTATAATTAGAATGTATTTCATTGTGGTATAAAAGATTAATATGTTTGAGGTTAGCTGAGGAAGTATTATAGTCTTGTTGAAAATACATCCAGTTTCTTGACAGTATTCTGGATAATATACAGAAATCTAATGTTCATCTACAACCATAAAAGTGCAATTGGTTCCTGCACATAATAAATTACTTTGGATTCATCATTGTTTGGCATGACAGCTAATTTAGGGGTTCAAATTTTGAAGGATCTATTATTCAAATTGCTAATATAAAATCTGGTGTTTGTTAAATTTAAGTTGATTTGAAAGCAGAGGTGGTAAGACCCTTTACAAGTTCTCACAGTATTTGGTTAATCTTTTATTATCCTTTTGGATATGTTAATGACATACATATATATATATTGACTTCTGATATCTTGCTGAAGAGAAATATTAATGATAGTAGTCCAATATATTTTATTACTGACAAATTCTAAGTTGGAAGAAGTAACTATTCAATTCTTTTAAGCATAAGCATCTTTTAAGAATTAATTTTTGTCTTTCTAAGTTATTATCTATCATGACTAAAATTGTTAAAAGTTAACAAGAAAATATAACTCTTCTTTTAATGAAGATTAAGATGCGTTCTCTTACTTTTGAATAATTTTATCTTCAATGATTTTTAGGCACTGATGCTTTGAAATTCCTCTTCTAGACCCAAAATTAGTTGTTGCATTTTTATTTTTCAGTGTGATAGTTATTTTATATACAGATAAATGTTCAGTTGGGAGTTAAATAACAGGGGAAACTGATTGATAGCCAGCCTAGAAGGAGGCCTACACTGAATTCAAAATGTTGACTTACCTTAATAGCCAGCCACTGAATTCAAAATGTTGACTTACCTTATCAAAACAAGTAACAGCATGTCCCATCTTATCTGCTATCAAAAAAGGAATGCTCACATAACTTTGTTCTTTTCAAAGAGAAAATATAAGCTGAGTGTTGCTAGTGATGAGTCAATTGTTTTTTGTTTTTTTTTGTTTTGTTTTACAACATATGGATGTGCGACTTTCGACTTGCAGATTTTTTTATTTTTGCCACTTCTATAATTCTTTGACTACAGAGAAAGCAATGAGTAATTACTTCCCTACCTTTTGTAAGAAGTCAAGGTAATTCACAAATAATAAAGTAAAAGATTTTGTGGGAGACACAATCACATACATTTTGCATAGAACAATGTTTCTTGGTATAATTTATTAAATTACAAAATCGAATACATCAAATAAATTGCCTCTTGTATCCTCTTATTTTCAATATCATTTGTTTGAATGTTTTATATGATAATGATGGACCAATACTTGTGTTTCTATCATTACTAAGAAACATTGATTTATTTGAGCTGTTATATATAGACTGTTAGTAAAAACAAGGTAAATTCAACCTCATATTTAAAAGCAGAAAATTATGTTTAATCTTGTCAGCCATATTGCTAGTAATCTTGCATTGATAATTGAAGGTGTCATTGCAATGTGGAAAAGGGAATAAAAAGTAATAAACAAAATTATTAACCTTTTCCCTTTGAAAAGTAGGTCATTGACCCCTGTGGAATTAAGCAACAGCATAGAACAGCAATTGTAAATAAGGCAGTTGAAAAAATTAGTATGAGCTTTTGTTCAGAAAAGAACAGATTTAAGGTTCTGAAATTCCACCAACTGGGTTGTCTTATAAATCAATGGCCTAGTGAATATAAGCATTCTTTCAGGAGTCATAAGTTCAATTTCTGAGTCAGGCAGTGAGATTCATATACTATAGATTTTCAACCATATCGTGTTGAAACACCAGTTGCCAAGTTAAGCAATGTCAAGCCTTGTCAGTACCTAGATGGGTGACCGTTTGGGGATACCAGGTGCTGTAAGATTGGATGTGTGAG
The DNA here is from genome assembly GCA_964036315.1 of Acanthosepion esculentum. NCBI lineage: Eukaryota > Metazoa > Mollusca > Cephalopoda > Sepiida > Sepiidae > Acanthosepion > Acanthosepion esculentum. Next base: position 11,747,413 of record OZ038510.1, read on the forward strand.
TGGTGTAATGGATAATGGCTCAGAATTGTTAATCAGGGAGCCGTTCCAATTTCAGTTGGGCTTGTTATGTTCACTTACATGCAAATACTCTTGGGAAAGGTATGAATCCACCTCTTCTCCCCCAGCTATGGATTAATTAGTAAGATTACTAAATCATTAATATCTCCTCCCACTAAAAATTCTTACAATGTAAAAATATTTTCTGGCTTTAAATAACTTGCAAAGGCGTTGATCAGCCATGGAAATGAATCCATCAATCATATACTCTGCTTCAGTGAAATGAGCAGAAGTATGAATTAACTAATAATTAACTAATCCAAGATTATCTCCTCTAGTATGGATGGCAGAATGAGTTTTGTTTAAAATTCCCAGAAAGTTACCAAATACTGCAGGTACTGGAAGATAGCCTGAGACAAACTGTTGTGACTTTAAGAATCAATTTGAGTAAATCCGTGTATTATAATTATAATAATAATAATAATAATAATTCCTCATTTCATAAATTCATGAGGGATCATAATACATCAAACATATTGTCTCTTGTATCATGTTGTTTTCAATATCTGCTGCTTGTATGCTTTGTATGATAATGATGGACCAATAAATATGTTTTTGCCATTACTAAGAAACAATGAAAAAGAATGAAAACAAAAATTGAAGTTAGATTTTCAACAGTACTTATTATTTTCTTGCTTAGTTATTATCTACCATGACTAAGATTGAAAAAGAATTAGTCAGCTGAAATAGAACTCATCGTTATTTTTTAATAATTTTATCTTCAATGATTTTAGGCACATTGATGTTTTCTTGAAGCTTTTCTTCCATCCCCAAAATTAGTTATTGTATATATATTTTTCAGTTTATAGTATAGATATAGTTTTTATTTTGTATATGGACATATACCCAGCTATGGGTTAAATATCATTGTAAACTGAGCTATCTAGTGTCTAGGAGAAGGCAATTACACCATTACACTTACATATGTCTTTTTTTTTCTTTTTTTTTTAATCGGTATCACCCCAAGCAAGGCAGTAAAGTCACTAAGGCGCAAGGAGTTACAGGGTATGGAAGAATTAGGAACAGAAACATTAATAATGAGCAGGAAGTGAAAAGAGTAATCAGGAGGACAGTAGATAGCAATTGACATTACATTTAAATTTTTGCAGATTGAAGTTGACTGAAAAGCATTGAGCTGGAACAGTTTTACAAGTGAGAAGTGTGAGAAAAAACTGTTAGCATAGAATTTACGGTTACATTTAGCCAGCACAACTGTAAACTGATGAGATCTTGTGGCCAGTCTAGTACTGCACTTAAATTCAAAAAGTCTAGGTACCATGGTGAAGAGCTCATCTGAACAATTACCATAAAAGTATTTATAGAAAGGGCACTGGGAGGCAACCTTATGGTGGTGGGAAAATGACTGAAGCTGAGCTACCAGATCAGGACCAAAAATATTGCTGATTCTTTTTTGGGATCTTATCTAGGAGCTCAAAGTAAATAGCAGAGGCACTGGACCATACGTGGCAGCAATATTCTAAGCATTGATGAATGGTACACATATAGATATGTAAAATTGATTCTTTAAAAAAGAAATGGTGCAGAGTCACAATTGCTTACATTCTGAAGGGACATGACATAAAAAAATATAGATAAATTAAAAAAAAGGAAAAATAAGGTGATGATAGCATGTATTTGAATAACATTAGATTAACAGATCTGTCTTTGCCATCTTAATGGAGTTTCCAATAAAGCAAAACTGGATCAAATTTAAGAAGAATGCTATGTTGATAAAGTAATTATTAACATCTATCTACAGATACAAGGAAGCACACACCTCTTAAGTATATTGATTTTATTCTCCTCCTCCTTAGTACTGATAGACTCCCCACCCCATGGAATATAGGTCCACAGCCTCAGGTGTTGCTGCCGTGATTACTGTAGCAAGTAGGTTCTTATGGGATTGGGATTGCCAGCTTACACGCAACAATTTTTTTAATTCAGAATTGTCTTTCTAGACTGGTTGTCAACTAAAGTGAGAGAGCCTAGTATGTCCTGCTATTTAACTTGTAGCTGGGTGGGTGGGTTAAGAGAAGACGTTCATTCATATCTTTCTCAACGGTATTTGTGTGAAAGTGAATGCAATGAACTTGGCTGGAATTTGAACTCAGGACACTGATTCCACTTTCTGCATTGATAAATGTTACGCTATGCCCACATCCTGATTTATTATATTTAGCATTAATTTGGAAAGAACCGGTCATGGGACAGATGGTGATGATTCGTTTGTTTTTCTTAGAAGATTTTGAAGCTTTATAAGTAAAGAAGCACTGAGGTGTTATGTTGAAGATTTTGACTTTGCTAGATAGTTGATTCTAATGACTTTTATTTCTTTTTTCTATTTTGCAGTCTGAATTTTGTTATTAAAAGGTTATGTGAACATTATTAAAACATTTCACTTTAAAATACCTGTATCTGTTTAATCAGTTAACATTAAAATTCACTGTAAATAATTAGTAAAATCTTTGTTTCCCCATAATGCTATTTCAGTTAAAATCAAGTATGATTCTTTATTTACATAGTTGATATGTTTTTTATGGCTTATCAACCCTTTGTGGGTTGTTTAAAGCTGAAATATATTTCTGGATTGCAAGAATAACTTTTTTTTTTTTTTCTTTTTTTTGCAAGTGAATTAACAGTTTCTTTTTTTTTTTTAATAACAATGTTTTTTTTCCCCAGATACAAGTTCTTTTATTTAACCCATAGCTGAGGGATTTATGAGTAGACTGTTGTCCTCATCTTTGTTGCCGTTATCATAATGTTTTTATTATTGTATCTTCAGGCCTTCATCAGATGATTGTTCATCCAGGTAACTGTCAGAGAAATTTGAACTGAACCCTTTATTTTATATATGAGGGTAGATTGTTCTTGTTCTACTGACCATGTCTAGGGATATGTCATGTTCTTATTTAGTTCTGCTCAGTTATTGCTCACCCCCCACTTCCACTGATTCCAAGTATGCACTATTCGGCCCAGGGATCGAACTCACAATTACAATGTCACCAAATTTACTAACTCTGCCTTAATCCACTAGGCTGTTGTCCTGGGACAATTCTGAGTAGAGAAATTGGAGCAGTAAACCTAACCTGCCAGCTGGTGAGTGCTGTTGCTGGGCAGTGTGTACTTGTATTCATTCCAGGAATTCAGACAGGAAACATGATTCTGATAAATATTTTACAAGTTCTTTATTCATTTTAACCATCTGATGCCTAATAATTCTCTTGATTTTCTATTTTTTTAAAAATTATTTCATCCCAATCAAGGCAATAAAGCCACTAAGACAAGGGGTTACTGAGTGTGAGAGAATATGAGGAAAAAATATGATTAAGGAGAGAGCAATAAAAGAGGAATTAAAAAGACTGAAGATAATGATTGCATAGCATTTAAATTTTCGAAGATGAAGCAAGAAGCTGGAAGAGACTTCTGCAAGTGACAAGTGTGATAGAAGAAACTGTTAGCATAGAACTAACGGTTGCATCTAGCTATTTCAACTGTAAAATGATGAGAACTTGCCGCCAATTTAGTACTACATTTAAATTCATAAAGTCTACGTACTATAGAGGAAAGTTCATAAGAACAATTACCATGAAAATATTTATAAAAAAAGGTACAGGGAAGCTACGTTACTGCAGTGGGAAAGGGACTGAGGCTGAGATGCCAGGTCAGGACCAATAATAATTTGTATATTCATTATCATTTTTTTTTTATTCCTATAGTTAGCACCTTAAATTATTTTGAATATTACTTTTTGTTTTTATACATTTATTATATAAATTTCAACTGGTTATATTGTAGATATTAACTGTTTTTTTGTTTGTTTTTGTTTGAGTAAGCCCAAAGATAGCATTTGACTTCAAAAGAAGTTATGTAATTTGATTTGCAAATTAGTTAAGAAAACCACTTGTCACTTTGCAAATTAAAAAGAAAAAACTTTGCTAAAGCAACAGTATAATTGCATTTTTGAGAAATTGCATTTAAAAGAATTGCTAGCAGACATAAGATTCTTTTCATTCAGATATCGCCTGTTGATAGATTGGGTTGATATGATTAAATTGCATCTACAACATTCTGTGAAACTATCACTGTTTATCATCTAAGAGTAAGAATGAGAAGAAATATTATAAATTAAAATTCTAGTATTTTAAGTGAAATGTAAATGGCTTATAATTGGGAAATGATTTTAATAAAGAATCTTAGATATTTGGTAAATAAAAAAGGTTTATGAGCTAAGGTATAAACAGCAATTATAAATAATCAATAGGATATCAGTCAGTTAATTACAATGTATGATATCCTAACTTCTTTATGTGCTGTGTCCCCTTGAGACATTAGAGATCATGGCTCTCCACAACTTCCTGTTCCTTATAGCTCTTAATAAATTCTGACTTTGTCATTTTTCCTAAACCCTGTTCAGCCACCCATTTGCTCAAACTCACTAAGTATGTCATGTGCTGTTTTCCTCTGTCTCTCTTGCCTTCAATCTGTTATATGAGTATCAGATTCTCCAAGCCTTCTTTCCTCATTGCATGCCCTAGAAGCCACCACTCTTCTTGATGTTAAGTATGTTTCCTTTTTCTCTAAAACTTTGTTGTTGATTCCATGTTCAGATTATGGTATCCTCAGCATCCTTCTACAGAACCACATTTCTGTTGCTTCAAGTCTGTTCTTCCTCTTTGAGGAGATTGTCTAGCACTCACTGCCATATAGGAGGACAGATATCACATAACAGTTTAGTAGAATTTTTCTTGTTTCTAGCAAAACTTTTCTATTTTTCAGTATTCTGCTTAGCTTTTGGAATACCTCTTTGGCTATCCCAATACACCTTCGGATTTCAGTGTCATACTTTTCACCCTCTGCTATAACACTTCCCAGATATTTAAACTTCCACACTTGTTTGATTTTGATTTATTTATAGTGGTGAAAAATTGTTCAGAACTAGTCACACTTTTCAGAAGTTCTGAGAACTGATGCCCAGTGTGCCACAAAGTCTCCAAACAACACTCCTCATATTTTGAATTCAGAATTGTCCTTTTCCTAGATTGGTTGCCAACCAAAGATAAAGAATCTAGTTTTCCTTGCTATTTAACCCTATAGGAGAAAAAAAAGATAGCTTCATGCCTTTACCAAGGATATGTTTTAAAGTGAATGTAACTAACCTGAACTCTTTTCACTGATTTTGAGTTACCATTACACCATCTGCACATTCAGTAATTAATGAGATATACCTATAATAAAACTTGAACCCATAACTGTATCAGAGTATTCAAGTTCAGTTTTATTTAAATTATTCTTTTTTTTTTTTTCTTTTTTTTTTTTTTTTTCCATATGTTGTGGATGTGGCTGGAGAGTAAATCAATTGATTCAATTGAACAAAAAAACAACTTTCTGTCAATTTTCTCAAAAAAAAAAAAGTAGTTTCTTAATTCAACTGTGATTAAGTGTGAATACTTTTTTTATTTTGAATTTATTAATTTAATTAAAAAAAAAAAAGTTCTTTCAATTTAAGTGATTCAGCACGATTAAAATAAAATTGTTTCTTAGGACGATGGTAAAAAAAAAATATAGCTTGTCTGTAGCCCAGCAGTTTAGCACAAAATAAAAATTTATTAAGAAACTTTAGTTGGAACCCATTGAATTTCCCATGGACACACCCAAATCACCACCTGTGGATCCCAGGGACTAATTAAATTAAAAACTTATCAGCATCATTGATGTTCTTTTTTGAGCATTTTTTACCCTAAAACTTCATTGTTGCTCACATGTTCAGTCAGTCTTCTGTAGAACTACATACCCACTAGGAAAATTAATGGACTATAATAAAAAAAAAAAAAAATTTGCATTATCTCTTATTGCTTAATCACAAACTTGTAAAGTTAGCTTATGTCGTCTAAAAATCTAACTTTCATTTTTATATCTTCCTTTTATTTATTTTTGTTTTTCTTGTTTCCTGTTTTTTATTATTTTACAAAACCTTCAAACAATAGACAACCTCTAAAAAGTTGCAAAACTGGTTAAGGTTGAATAAATAGACAAAGCAACTTGTCCAGCTTTGAATAGTGACTAAAGAGAACCGAAGCCTGATAATTTACCATGCATGGAAAAACATGTGTCTGGTAGCTTTTTTCTTTTCATCTAGAAACTGTTCAAAGATGGATAACAATGTAAAAATCAATAAATGTGCCTTTAATCTCAATGGACCCCTTTCTCTAGGTCTTGTTTTACTGGTTACACATGAATTAAATGCGAGGACTTAAAGATAAGTTATATTTAATCTGTATAGACTCAAGCTCTTAACACACTTATATAAAGAGTCTGTACTAGAATCAAAGACTGTTTTATAATTATTATGGTTTGGGAGAGATAGCAAAAGCCTTTATTAAGAGCCACAGGACAGGAGATAGTAGAGAGCCATGATTGCCTATGTCCTGAAGGGACATGGCATATAGAGGAAGTATCTTGATATATCCATCCTTAAAGCTTGAGTAAATGAATGGCAGAACAAGGTTTATGAGAGATAATAAAAAGACAAAATTTATTAAAAATTACAAAGGACAAGACATTGTGGAGAGCCATGATCAACAACTTTCTGAAGACACATAGTTTATTTCATATATCTTACATAAGTTATTTAAAGCCAGAAATATACTTTTACATTGTAAGAAGTTTTATTTATTTATTTTTTGAGATAATAATGATTTAGTGACACAAGTCTTACTTAATCAAACCACGGCTGGGGGGGTGGGGTGGAGAAGAGGTGGATTCATAACTTCCCCAAGGGTTTTTGCATGTAAGTGAATATAACGAACCCAACTGGAACTGGAACCCGGCTCTCCTATTAACAATTCTGAGCCATTATCCATTATGCCACCTGTATATCCGAGCTTACAGTGCTTGGTATTCCCAAGCGCTCACCCATCTACTTATGGATTAGGCTTGATGTTGCTTAATGTCAGTGATTAAATATGATATGACTGTAATTGTTTTGATCAAGTTTTTAAATATACAAAATGAATTCAATTACATGAATTCACTATAATTTGTTCCAATTGCTTTAAAAAGATGTTGACAGTCTTCAGTTCGTCCAGGAATTTTTATTTTAACAAAATTGTTGTCTTCCAAGCTATTAAGAGAATTGTTCTCTTTTACCTTTTATAAAAATTTGCAAAAATATAAACAATAGTGTCTGAAAGGAATTTGTCTTACAATCATTTTTAAGTTTCTGTGAAAAAAAAATTATTTTCAAAATATTGTACAAATTTAATAATTATTGTATATATGGATTCCTTTTAGTTAAGAATGTTTTCCATTATCAGTTGTATAATTTATTTCTATTCATGTTTTTCCCAAAGTTATTAGTGCAAAATAAATGAACGATTATCTCAGTCTGTGTTTGAACTTGGTTCAGTGATTCCATTTCCCATGCTGCTAATTGGTCAGCAGCACCTCAATTTTTTATAAATACATAAATGTTTACATAGTTGCCTAAAATTAGGACACTTTCAGTTTATGCTGTATCACATAAAAATATGTTCGTTTTTACAGATTAGCCAGAAATAGCAGTTTTGACCCTAAATTGGTGATTGCTCCAGAGGTCAATGTTCACCCTTGAGTTAAGTTACCCTTTTAGACTAATTTTCAATCCCCAGAGTACTGATATTTGGCCAACCATAAGATGCCAACAATTACTGGTTTTATTATAACAAATATAATTTATGATTGATTTATTTTCTATGGCTCATCAACCTCTTACAGGTTATTTAAAGCCAGAAAATATTTTTAGACTGTAAGATTTTTTTTTATGTAGTTAATAATAATTTACTGATACATCCTAATTAACCCATAGCTGGAGAGAAGTGATGGATTCATACCTTTCCCAAGGGTATTTGTGCATAAATGAAGATAATGAACTTGGTTCACTGATTTCCAATTTCAAGCACCATTACACCACCTGTACATCCAAGCTTACAGAACCTGGTATTCCGAAGTGGTTACTTATCTAGGTACTGACCAGGCTCACTGTTGCTTAACTTCAGTGATTTTGCTTCAATGTGATATGGCTGTAGGCCTTGTAATAGATATAACATGTGCATCTTGTGCAAAACTTGCACAAAATTACAAATGATAAAAAGGCAAAATGAGCGAAGATGAAACAGGTAATAGAAACAAAGGACTTACCTGTTATTTGAAAATGTCTTTTACTCTTTCTCTTCCTTTTCTTTAGTGTCTCTTATATGTTTCTTTTCTTTTATATTTCTTTTTATCTTTTATCTTCTCCTTGTTGACTAGAAAGTTTATCTGTGAAATGGATTTCTTTTTGGTTTCCTTACTTTCTTTTTCCTTTTCGTCTTATCCAGGGATTGAGTGAAGAATAAGTTGAATCTTTTCAGCTCAGAAACTTTAATAGATTTCTATCAATTCCACATCCAAATGTATAGCAGATCATAGCAAGTTTAGCTGGACATCTATTTCTGTTTGAATTCTGAATAGGGACTGACTCGGTGGTGGTCTTTATTTTTGCACCTCGGTTTTGGCACATAACTCATGACTTCCAAATATGGATTTTTACATGTGTGGGTGAAAAGAAGTCACTGAACCCTTTCCTTTTTCTGCTGTATCTCAGAGAGTTCAAGGTTGCCTTAATGTCTGGATAGTATCTGGTCAAATCATCATGCTAACACATGACCAAGGAGGAGAAAGTGTACTTTTCATAGGATACATAATCTTTGCTTGGATGCATGCAAGTTTGATCAGCAACTGTTAATTATCAATTTCACTTTATTTCTTTTTCATTTTCACACTTCCTGAAAGTACTGGCTCCTTATTCAGAGTACTTTTAAAATATAAACTTTAGTGTTGATCTTAGAATAAAATTAGATGAGGGTTTGTAACAACATACACACACATGCATACTATTTGTATATTCATTTTCTTGTGTATATAAGAGTTCTCTATTTTAAATTCTTCTAAAAGAGCTTTCTAATATACATAAAAATACATTCTTTTACAATTATATAAAATCAACTTTTCTTTTTTTTTGTGTGTGAAATGTAGAGAATTGTTTTAAAGTTGATGTTCCTATCTCAAAGAGAATATTGAAAGTCTAATGTGGCTAATATCCAGACATGAAACTGATGAATCTGAACAAAGTAGTTGTAATCAGGCAATTGTTTATCATTTTGTTGAATGGAAAAAATGAACCAGTCATTCTAGTTTTATTATTGTTGTGTCTATAGGGAGTCATCTTTATTTGTAGCTCTTACTTGACAAGGTAAGGTAATTAAAGGAGTAATTTACCCAAGTACTCACGGCCTTCTCTTAGTTTATCAATTGTGACAGGCAAGTAATGAGAAATTTTGTTCTGATATCTTATCTCCTGACAAGGAGTAATAACAGGTATTGGCATGGAAAGTGGAATTGGTGAGCCAAATTAAACTTTTGTCCTAGTCTGTTGTATTCATTTTGCAGTTATACCTACTTCTTCAGCCACAAAAAAGTTATAAGTAAAAAGCAGGGTAGACTTGGCTCTCTAGCTTTGCATGACAGCCAGTTGAAGAAGTATGACTGAATTCAAACAGTAACCCTCTACCTTGAGTGGCTCTTGGGCCTTATATTGGATGAACATTATTTAAAAACACTGTTTCAGAAGGCAATGGGAAACTGCTCCATTATATTTTCCAAGAAATCATGGCAATTCAAAAATAATAAATAAAAGGAATCTGTGAAAATCTGATCATTTGTGTTGTAAATGGATATGACATTAAAAAAAAAAATATGCTCATGGAAGAGTACAGAACAAAGCGTATGCATGTAAGTAAACACGAGCAGCCTCAGGTGAAACTTTTCATTTTTGGTGTTAATAAACATTATGCTACCCCAAGCCTATTGTTACACTAATATATGAAAGAGTGCTAAAAAGTTCTCAGTCCAGACAAGGAAGGAATGATCTAGAGCCATGAAGCATACATATAATTCCATATATTAACCCCACAGTTCAACACACTAGACACATCATTTCTCAAGGTTCTTAAAAAAAGGTTCCAAAAAAATATTCTTTTTGGTCATTGAAATTACTAATTTTGGAAAGTGGGTCAAGCCAAGAACCTTTCACCACTGTTTCATATTGATAAAAAAAAAATCCAAAAACATGCTTTTTCTATCATTTGAGACATTAATTTTTAATTACTATCTTTTGAATTATATTTTCCCTCAAAGTTCTGAATTCTAAGGCCCATATGAAACATTAGCCCAGTATTCTAAGATCCATATCAAATATTAGCTCACTATTCTAAAACCCATATAAAATATTTAGTCCTGGTTATGTCAAACTACAAGACCTCTAATTGGGGGATTGAAGGTATTGATGAGCATGGAACCACCTCTTAATTACTGTTCCTAGGTTCAACCTATTCTGGGGTGGTACCACCTGTTAGGGTCCCAGCTGTGGGCAAATAGTGAATCCAAAAACAACACACTATGAAAGCATAAAAATACATTTTTATAGTAAAATTACCAACAGCTCAATTTTAAAGCAAAATTACCAACAATACATTTTCTTGTTTAATTACCAACAATGCATTTTATAGCAAAATGATCACCAATACATTTTCTCTGTAGTTGAAGACATACAATTGCTTTCAAAATATATTTAGTTGAAGACATACAATTGCTTTCAAAATATATTTAGTTGAAGACATACAATTGCTTTCAAAATATATTTAGTTGAAGACATACAATTGTGGTCAAAATATATTTAGTTGAAGACATACAATTGTGGTCAAAATATATTTAGTTGAAGACATACAATTGTGGTCAAAATATATTTAGTTGAAGACATACAATTGTGGTCAAAATATATTTAGTTGAAGACATACAATTGTGGTCAAAATATATTTAGTTGAAGACATACAATTGTGGTCAAAATATATTTAGTTGAAGACATACAATTGTGGTCAAAATATATTTAGTTGAAGACATACAATTGTGGTCAAAATATATTTAGTTGAAGACATACAATTGTGGTCAAAATATATTTAGTTGAAGACATACAATTGTGGTCAAAATATATTTAGTTGAAGACATACAATTGTGGTCAAAATATATTTAGTTGAAACCATAAAATTGTGGTCAAAATATTTAGATTTCAGCATTAAATAACTCATTGAGGTGTTGATATGCCGCTAAACAAAAACAAACCAACCAAGCCAAACATATAAAATACTAGCTCTTTAAATCCAACTTCAAAACTATTGTCAGTGGTGAGAAAGAGATTTTGTTACTGATCATTCTAATCACATAGGAATTTAGTATATGGAAAATAAAGAATAAAGCAAGAATGTACTTGTTCAATAAATCCTTTTAAAAACTTACATTTTATTATCTACAGAGAAAGTAAAAAACTTATCTGTACTCCTAACACAGATATGTTATGGCAAAAGTGTAGATAATTTTTGACTTGCCCTTGTATTTTAGCTCACACAATATTTTTTAACTTGTTATATGCATTGCTATTTGGATCGAAATGCTGGTCTGAATAACAGAGCATGTAATAAGAATTCCTCTAGGAAAATTGGTTCACTGTATTGTGCTAAACAATTTTTCTCACTACAATCTGTTTTACACATTTAAAAGTCTTCTGTTTGTCCATGCATTGAATATTGCTGTCACATCTGGTCTAGTGCTTCTGCTATGCATTTAGAGATTCTTGATATAATATAAAAAAGAATCTGCAGTGTTATTTGTCCTGAACTGGAATCTTGGCTTCAGTCACTTTCCCACCACCATAATGAAGCTTCCCTGTGCCTTTTCTATAAATATTTTCCTGCTAATTGTTCTGATGAACTTTCTTTTATGGTACCTAGACTTTATGAATTTAAGCACAGGACTAGATTGGCAGCAAGGTCTCATCATTTTTATAGTTAAAATGGCTAGGTATAACAAAGTTCTATGCTAATAGTTTCTTTTCTCACACTTCTCAATTGTGGAACTCACTTCTGGCATATTGCTTTCCAGTCAACTTTGATCTTTAATAAGTTAAATGCAATGTCAATTGTTATCTTTTGTCTTTTATTGTTCTTGCTCCTTGATAATGTTTTTCTTATGTTTTTTCACACTCAGTAACCTTTTGCATCTTAGTGGCTTTATTGCCTTGCTTGGGGTGAAATGATTAAAAAAAATAAATAAAATTTGACCACTGACAAAATTGATAAGTTGCTTTCTTATCGTCTTTAATATTTCAAAATTTGGGAATAGAGTTCTTCACTTTGTTAATCTGAATTTCGTTTCTTTTTTTTTTTTTTAATGCAATAATTTGTATTTTGTGGTAGCAAGTATCATTGATATCATGTTGAATAAATTTTTTGATATTTTATTCTTACCTTTTTGTAATTTGGAGAAGAGTTATAATTCTTTGAAATGTTTGGAATATTTAACATTTTTTTGTTGCTTTAGTTTTTACCAAATGGTTTTGGTTGATACAAAGTACTTTGGGTAGATGAGAAGTAAGAAAAAAAATAAAGAACAATTCTTGGGATGAAAATTTTATTTTTCTATTGAAATCCATTTAATTAATTCTGCTCCAGTTTTGGTAGTTAGTGTAGACATTGTTTTCAATTCTACATTTCAGTTGCTATATTCAGCGATGTTTCCAAGTTATTTTTTTCTATTTTATCCATATTGTCTAGTTAGTTTTTTTTTTCTAGGCTTCTACATAAAGAAGCATTACTTTTTCATATACAAAAGGAAAATTTCACAATTGAAATAAGAGACAAACACAAAAGTTTATAATAAACAGAAGATATCTATTACTGTAATATAGTGTGGCATATGTGTTCATATCAGAATGTTGTAAGTGTGGATAGGGAGTAGGATAATTATTTTATTGGAAACTTTGGAATAAAATGATCTGACTCAAGGGTTTAAAGTAAATAATATATTTTTTACTTTCATTAAAGTGAAAAGCAAGTCCCTTGGTATTCGGTGTAGAAGAAAGTTTAATAATATGGATAATGATAGCAGTCTGGAGAAATGTCCGTTTGTGTCCATTTTGAAGTAAGACCACGATAGGGGTAGCAGTAATGTGAGAAATTAAGTCAGTGTCAATATACTGATTTTTTTTTTCCTGAAACAGGGTGGAAATGTCAGTAGCAGATGACCTTTTGACTGTTTCTTCACAGCAGCATTTTATTCCATTCTCTTTGGCCATCCTATCTCACCCCCTTTGTTCATAGCCCTGATGTGTTGGGTTTTATGTCCTTTTCACCAGGCTGAAGAAGTTGGCGTAAAAATCAAAAAGTCTCTTTGTGTTAATTTTTTTGATTGGCCAAGTTGTTTTATTTTCCCATGTTCTTTTCCTTTTCATTTTTTTTTAATGGAAGTTATGTGTAGAGCCCCCTGATTTTTGGTATTTTTCTGTTACAAATAAGTAAGCTCTGGTCTTGCAAATTTTTGGTGCTTTTGGCTGGGTTCAGTCTTTTCTTCTTACTGTTTTAGAGAGTTTAGAAAGAGAAAAACAGAAGATAAGAGTTTTAGAGGAAAGTGTAAATGCTTTATTTTAATTTGAATTACTTTTATTTTTGTTTATATATTTTATTTTTATCAGGACTCACTACTCTAAGTAGAAGCTTATGAAGCTTTATTTGACTAATTCAGCTTTAGCTATGAATACATTTATTTTATTATAGTGGATGATTACAAGTGAGAAGGGAGATGGGATGTACTTATTTTATTACCACAATTACATAAAAAAAAATGTATGTCAGAAACTATAGCTTGGGTAATTGATACCTGTAGAATTTTCTGTTAATTTAGTGACTATTGATCATTGTCTCTATATACTGTGTTTCCCATATGCTAAGATGAATTTTTTTTCTATTGACAAAATAACCAAAGAGTATAATGTCTTCAGTCATGGACGACTTCAAGTATGTTTTTGTAAGCTTTGGTTTTGGAAGATCCCAAACACATGACATGGCAGCTTGATAGTGCCCCGGGGAACTCCCTGAGTTACCAGTACCTTGAGCTTGCCATGTAATACAGACTGAAAGTTACATTTCATATATATACCAAGAATACCAGCCTTATTACCGCACTTTATGTACTAGTGAAAAAACTAGTTAGTTCAATAGGTAAATATTCTGACAATTCGCAGTACCTACTATCTGCCATGTTTGTTTATGGTGAAGGTGCCACATATGAGTTGTTTTGGATGTAAACAGGTATACAGGTATAACATTGTGCTAAACTATCGAAAATCTATTTAATAATAACGACAAATATTTAATAATAGGTCCAAAATTTGATAATTCATTGTTACTGGAAGAAAAATAACACTGTAGAGATGGGGACTTGCACTTACTAGTATGGTAATCTATTAAATCCTCAAAGATTTTTTTCTAAAAAAATACCCAGATAAATATAGGGTGTATCTTACCACTTGTAGATGACTTAAGATACAGGGAAAGCGGGGATATGATAATTATTAGGGAGTTCTTTAATGTTCTCAGTGCAACCAAGTAATGCCCCCCCCAATCAACTGTTTGTTCATTAAGTCTGGTTTTGGGGACTGAGTCAGGCTTAAAACTTTATACAGCCTCCTCCTATGTTTATCTCCTTGTGTATTATTTATTAATTTTGCTTTTGTGTACCCAAAGCATAGTGAAAACTTTGTTTCCTAGGAGCACTTATTAATCTTTTGGAGTATTTACTTAGTTATCTATTGATATTTTAAATCATTGTTATAGTGAGGCAGCTATTTGATTATTTGTATAATGTTTTCTTTTTTTATATTTATCTTTCTCTCTTTCTCTTTTTGTGTGTGTATGTATGCATGCATCTACATGTGTGCGTTTGTTGGATATTTACTGAGGTATATATGCATTTTTCTTTAACTAAATATAGGGATAAAGTAAGTTTTTCTTCAAATCTGCATGTTTATATATGATTGCCAACATATCTAAATGTATATCGACCCCGTTTAGGGCTCGTTTACTTTTACTTGTTGGATTGGTTAGTTATTTGCATATTTCTCACAAATGTCAGTAATATTTGAGTCTGGATAAAAAGCTACCATGTTAAATGCTAATTTGAATGAAACCCAAGCCTTCCCTACTTGGGTTATTGGTGCAGTACAATCTTTCTTTTATTTTTTCCTACTTTATAAAGAGTTCTGAGAAGTAGGACTCAAGATAAACCTTTCCAGAACTTATGATCTGGAATTGGAATGAAAGCTGTGATGGCACATATCCTGAATTCATCATAAAAATTCAGGCTGTGGAATTAAGAAATACTAAATACTTCAAATACCACAATCTATGGATCAGTTGTAACAAATTTAGTATAGGAGATAAGGAAATTGAACATAGAATAGGCTGCAGTAGGGGTAGTTTCAGTTAACATCATAAGATGTTACAAAACCAAAAATATTAACATAAGAATTTGATTTATGTTCTTAAGTGGTCCCATCAGATTGAAACTTTAATGTCATGCATAGCAACAAATTCATTCAGAAATGTATAAACTGTCAACTGTTTATGATTGTTTTCTCAGATCAATGATTAAAAATGATTTTGAGTGAATGAAACCTGTAGGCCTTGGTGAGGACTATCTTTCTTCAAACCTTGTGAACTGACACTACAGAATCACAGACAAAAAAGAATACCAAATAACATAAACCAGGATTTGAGGACTTTCAACAGCAGCAACAACTAAAATGGATAGCACATGTAACTTAAAGAGAAAATAATGATATAATCAAGATGTTGGTGCTTCACACTACTTCAAACAAAAGGTTAGGAAGAAAAACTCCATGAATACTGGAAAGAGCAATAACAGTTACTGGACTTGAAACTTCTTTTACTGAAAAATTGTTTTAATAGAAAAATATGAAAGTGAAATTAGTGCTGGTTGCTTGGTCCATGAATATAGGGAAATTGTTTTATAAAGAAATGGCTAATATCACCATTACCATTATTTGGCCTTGTATCAAACGAATGGGTAAATATCAAATCTATTTAGTAATAAATAAAATTACATATTTATTTATTTGTTCCATGTAGCTTTTACAATCATGCTCTGTGAAAAGTAGATATAATCTCTGTGAAACTTAGACTATAAACAGTTTTATTTGTGACTATTAATGTTTCCTCTCTTGATATTAAGCACTTTAGTTTGAAAGACTGCTTGCCTTAATAGCATTATCTTTCATAAATATCCTCATCAGCTTTTATTTTTTTAATGGAACACAATTTTTATTGTTGTCAATCTACTTATATACATACCTATATTTGATTTTATTGATTGATTCATTCATTTTCTACGGCTTATTAACCTTTTGCAAGTTATTCAAGCCAGAAAATATTTTTAGATTGTGAGATTTTTTTAAATTTTTGTTTTTTTGAGATTATAATGATTTCATGGTATGAATATTACTAATTGACATAGCTGGGTGGAGAAGAGGTGGATTCATACCTTTCCAAAGGATATTTGCGTGTAAGTGAATATGATGAAACCCAACTTGAATTGAAACTTGTCATTCCGATTAACAATTATGAGCCATTATCCATTACATAACCCACACACCTAAGCTTGCAGCACCTGGTATTCTCTGGTGGTCACCCAGCTAGACACTGACCAGGCTTGGTGTTGCTTAACTTTGATAATCATCTGTGAACCAATGTTTGAACATGATATGGCCATAAGCCCTCTACCTATATTTATAAGTTATATTCATTTAAGATATTAATTAAATGAACATACAAATATTTCATGTAGATAAATGATGTTTATATGATAGTTTTGATTGATGGATTAGTATAAAATGGTGTTAAATTGGCAGATACTGAAAGAGGGAATATAATGTTAATCTGTGGGCGGATAGGAAAAGCAGAATTTTTTTTCGCTGTACCAAATATGTTTGTTTCTTCATTCTAATTTAGATATTTATTTCTGAATGTCATATACAGCCCTATTGTATTGATCCTTTGTTCACTGGAAAAACTGATAGAATCAAGTGCTTTTCTAAATTTAGGTTGAATCTGTCATTTCTGATCTTTCATTACTTTGTCATTTTCAACTGAGTTCTTTTTGTTAAAAAAAAAAAAGAAGAAATTCAGAATTAAATTTAATGAAACAAGGAGAAAACAAAAAAAAACAACTTATCTCTTAATGCTGAACTTCATTCATTATATGTCCACTGTCAAAAGTTTATCCATTTGTCTGTGAAATGAAAAAAATAACCTATATTTCTATTCAGTACTTTTTCATGTTATAGTTTGATCAAAGCATCCCTTTCTTTATTAGATAGTACAATCGTTACGTCCTGTACACACCTCATAAATAATAGACTATTCTGCATTTTGATCACATGGAAAGAGGGCAAATACATTTACTTGGTTTCAGTGAGAAAATGAAAGAAAGAATTTAAGAGAGAAGTGGTGGGGGAGAGAATCAGATTAAGCTGATAAGAACAGATACTACACTTGGATCTTAGCCAAAATGCTGAGAAATGATTCTATTTTTTGCCACCCTACACTAGCAGGATGTGACGCAAGATCAGTTTAAGTCCAAAAGCATCCACCCAGTCCGGGTCCAAAAATAGCTCAGCCCCTGCAACTGTTAGTTGCACTGGCATCACTATTACTACCAATCCCCCCTCTTTAGTGAAATAAGTTTTCAGTTGCATTCTGTTCAGACAAACACAACTGAGAAATAAAATACTGTTTATCCACCTGAAGGCAGGTAATACACATTGATCTCAGCCAGTAGGCTGAGAAGTCATGGTGACAACAATAAAAGTGCCATTTTATAGATGCACATTATCAACCACAAAAAATCTGATTGCCATAAATAAAATAACATTGTCTGCTGGATTATTTTAAAATTATTAAGAGGAATGTTCATAAGACAGGGATTTGGCTAGAAAGAAAGAATTAAATAAGGGAAGATAAGTGTTTAATGTCTCCTGCCAGTACCTCATAAATAATGGACTGTTCTGTTTTGATCCATGTGGAAAGAAGGGAAAAGACATTACTTGAATTTAGTGAGAAAATGAAAGAATTTAAAATCTTTTCATTTCTACCCACTTCTTAAAATAACAACTAGCATTCATATTTATAATTGTTATTGCAATATTTTGTTAAAGTTAAGCACAGATATTTAATGATGTGATAGGGGAATTTCTGCAGATATTTTATTGTTGTAGAATTCACCATGAGCTTATTCAATCGTTAACATTTAAGAATTAAGATTTATCAGAAAATTTAAGTTGGGAAACTGAAATTTTCATGGATCTTTCTAGTATTCATAATAATAGTTATTTTGTCTGTCTATAGTTCTGAGGTGAGGTATTTTAATTATTTACACTAATTACATTGTTTAGACTTTATTGTCATATTCGCATTTTGGCTGTTGTACACTCTGGCCTTTTTCAGATGATATATGTTTGAATTTCGAACTGAACCCATTATTTTGTTCATGTGGTAGATTGTTCTAGTTCCACATGCCATGCCTTTTCTGGATATCATAGTTTCAGTTATTTCCCTTTAGTAACCCAAATCTCCAAGTTTTTGTTTTTGGGGACACATGGCTCAGTGGATAAAAGTGTTGGCTGAAGTAATCTAGTGACTTGACCAAAAGAGCTGCAAGTTCAATAACTGGTCACAGCAGAGAGTTGAGTTGTATTAGGACACATTAAAAAAGGAGTGTAAAAAATGAATGTGTCTTCTTATTCAACCTATACAGTAAGGTGATTCTGAAAAAATTAGAAGTCCTACTAATATTCATTATTGATGGCTACAATCTTAACAATGTAAGATATGCCGCCAATACAGTGTTCATAGCAGGCATTGAAAGGAAACTACAAGAACTCCTATAGAATGTTGTGAAGGAAAGCAAGAAGAAAGGACTAAACCTCAATTGCAAGAAGATAGAATGCATGGTTGTTAGCAAAAGGAACAGCCCATCATGCAAATTAGAAATTGGAGATACCAACTTAAACAAAGTTTTAGAGAAAATGGAAACAAAATGGACCTTTATAGTTAACATCAGAAAGAAATAGTTGAAATTTATAGGGCACATAATGAGGAAAGAGGGCTTGGAAAATTTGATATTCACAGGATAGATTGAAGGCAAGAGCAAATATGTCTTGTATATAGAGGATATCTTTTCCAGCTTTTCATCATCAAAACGGAATAGTCCATTATTTATGAGGCTGGAAACATTAAACATTTCTATCGTCTTTTCTTTCTTTCAATTTTTCACTGAAACCAAATAATGCCTCTGATATATTTTTCCACTTTTCAATGCAATCAAAAGAAAATAGTTCATTATTTATGAGGTATTGGCAGGGTGTCATGGTCGTGCTAAGAGAGGGACAAGCAGAATTTTATCATTCATTCTTTTACTGTGATACTTTGATGGGGAACACTGTTATTCATGCTCTAAATTTAGGGTATATTCTTGAAATGTCTTATATTTTTGCAAATGTTATGGGCAAAAAAGCAAACTCTTTTTTTTATGGTTTCTTTTAAAAGCGATATTGTAGAGTTTCTGCTGAAAACAGCAAAATGTCTGAATTAAATTGTTTCTAAATGCTTTCACATGTGTTACTTATAATAAATTTACATGACACCTACAACTTTCTGCTGTTATGTTCTCAACCTAACCAAGAAGAGATTTAAAAAAAAAAAAATTTGATGTTTGGTCATCCCTGGTGCCCCAAATACATGGATTTAAGCATGCTACTAGATTGGCATCTAGTCCCACCTTTTTACTGTTGAAATAGCTAAATGCAACCACGACTTCTATTCCAACAGTTTCTTTCCTTGCTCTTTCTACCTGTGAAACGTCATTCCATTTACTTGCTTCCGTGATAACTACAATCTTCAAAAATTTAAATGCAACATCAATCACTATCTTCTGTTTTCTTGCATTCACTGCCTTACTTGGGTGAAATGATTACAAAAATTCTTCATGTGACATGACAGCAAACTGAGCATTTGAAGAAAATAAAAAAATTAAAAGTTTATGGTTAGATTTGAGATTGTGTAGTTGGTTATTTTGTGGCCTAATTGGTAAGGCAGCTGTTATGTTAAGACAGGCATACTGGTTTCTTATCTACACAGTTTGATATTTGTCAAATGATGGTCTGAGAAGTTGCAATTAAAAAAAACAAACAAATAAAAGCAACTGAAATTAAAATCAAAGAAATATTAACCAAAAAATCACTAATAAATAACAATTCTTTCTTTTTATGTGCCGTGTTCTTTAAGGACGTAGGCGATCATGGCTCTCCACCTCCTCCCTCTA
The DNA here is from genome assembly GCA_964036315.1 of Acanthosepion esculentum. Taxonomy (NCBI): domain Eukaryota; kingdom Metazoa; phylum Mollusca; class Cephalopoda; order Sepiida; family Sepiidae; genus Acanthosepion; species Acanthosepion esculentum. The sequence goes on from OZ038510.1 coordinate 11,767,771, forward strand.
TCCCTTGCAGCTCTCAACAAGTTTCTTCCCTCTGCTTCCTTCCCCAGACCACATTCTGTCATCCACTTGTTTAAGCCCACCAGGTATGTCACACATGGTTTTCCCTTGTCTCTTACCACTATTTGACCAGTGAGTATCAGATTCTCTAGGCCCTCCTTCCTAATTATGTGTCCCAGAAACTTCAGTTGCTTCTTCCTGATGTTAAGTATAAGCCTTCTCCTTGTTTGTAACCATTTGAAGACATCATCATTGCTTACATGCTCTGTCCATGATATCCTTAGCGTCTTTCTGTAGAACCACATCTCTGTTGCCTCGAGTCTCTTCTTCATTTTTGAGGAAATTGTTCATCACTTCATCTAATAATAGTTTAGAGATAATAAAAGTATGTTTAAGAAACCAGCACTGTAGCTCTATTTTATAGCTTAATATAAAAATATTAATTTTACATAATTATTGCATAAAAAAATAAATTTGCATCAAGCTAAATTTTGACTTTATCCCGACCTAACATCAGTAGAATTTATGAAGGATTTAATATCAGTCTTTTATATTTATTACTAACAAATGGTGTTTATATATATATTACTTATATACATATATTATATTTATTACTAACAAATGGTGTTTATAACATACGTGGTAATATCTGATTTGAAAAGCTATCTTTAAAAGCATATTTTAATAAATATTTTATCTGTGTTTATTTTTAATTCACCTTCTAAAATTGCCATATATATGTAATGTTTCAGTCAAAATTTTTTTATTTATTCTATTGTGTTTGTGTAGAAAGAATTTATATCTGCCTTTTCAAAATTCACTCATAAGTTAGAAAAACTAGTGTTCATAATTTTTGATAAAAAATGCCACTAAAACAGAGTTACAGGGTGTGGAAGAATTATAAACAAAAACATTAATAATGAGCAGGAAGAGAAAAGAGTAATCAGGAGGACAGTAGATAGTGATTGACATTGCATTTAAATTTTTACAGATTAAAGTTAGCTAGAAAGCATGAAGCCGGAAGGGATTTCCACAAGGGAGAAGTGCAAGAAAAGAAACTATTAGCATTGAATTTATGGCTACATCTAGTTAGATCAACTGGAAATTGATGAGATCCTGATGCCAGTCTAGTACTTCACTTAAATTCAAAAAGTCTAGGTACCACAATGAAGAGTTAATTTGAACAATTACTATGAAAGTATTTATAGAAAAGGCACACAGAGGCAATAATAAGCATTGTTGTCATCTGATATTTCATGTTACTGCAAATTAGTTGAATGGAACCGAAAAATGTATGGAATTCTCTAATCTGTTTTAGATTTTTTTCAAACTCTACCAAATTATTTAAACATATGAAAAAGTTTTCCTGAATTTATTATTATTATTATTATTATTATAAACATTAGTAAATTATTCAAGTGTTTTTTTTTTCGTTTTTTTTTTTCATGAAAAGCTCTGTTATTATGCCCAGAGTAGGAGTATTCATGTGGTCTTAGTAGAATTACAAAAAGAACATTTAAAAATAGATATTTTGCTGAAATGGTCATTTATACAGAAATTTTAGAGAACTTCTATGACAACTTTCTCAGTTCATAGGACAGGTATTCAGCTAGTTTTAAATTTATTTTATTTTCTTTCTTTTCAGCTTGACAATGCTGATGAGCAAGCAGCCCAAGTACGTCGAGAACTTGATGGTAGACTCAACCTAGTAGAACAAATGGCCAGGGTAAGTAAATTTTTCTTATTTTGCTGAATGTTCTTGTAACAATTTTTAAAGTGAGTAAAATCCTTCAGAATTGTGTCAGGGCTCAGAATAACCTGGAGAAAAATTTCAATTTGACAGTGTGAAAGAAATTAATAATTTGTTGTATTGTTGCTCATCTGACAGAAATCCTACAAATATCAATATCCACAGATTAAATTAACTCTAAAGTTACAAAGCCAAAAAACAAGTCTCAATTTTAATAACATTTTAGATATTTTGGGAGATTGATAATTAATTCCATCAATATTTAGGAAAAAAATGTTTTCTTAAAAAGATCTAATGAAACTCAATGATTATCAGTTATATTGGAATGTAATCAATAAGATATAAAAAAAAATGAATTGAGAAAAAAAGGACTTGGTTATAATATAGTAATTATACAGATGCTTTACAAATGTAGCTCTTTAAATCAAATCATGGAAACATTTTCTCTTCAGGTTTACTTTAAGTTTATATTCACATGTACCATATTTTCTTATGGATAATACAAGAAATTTTGAATGGAAATTAAAGACAAAAAGGATGAGGGTCATATACACAAGTACACATTTTCAGAAAGTTTTACTCAGCATAAAAAACCTTATTTGAAACAGCAAGATTGCAAATACACTTGGCACAATAGATAATAAAACACAAAATAGGCAGGTGTTGATAACGATTGTTTACAAAAGCTTTTTGATATGTTGTCAATATTTGTTCTTTGGGAATCGGCATAATTGATCATCTTTCGTCTCGAAGACAGGAAATTCACTAAAATTAATTACAAAAAAAAATGAATAAAGGGAATATGCAAGCTGTCATGTTTTGATAACATTGTTTCAAACAAAAAGCTAACTATTGTATAAATTATGTACATTTCGAGTTTTTTTCCCCCTGCTTGAAAATGGGGTGATGATTCCCATACTGTGAGATTGTTACTTCATATTCCTTCATTTGTTGATACAAAGTATCCAGTTTGAAAACTTCAAACAATTTGAGAGAATAAACAGTGCAAAATAGATTGGTAAACAACCCCAAACATTATTATATTGCTATATAAATAGTGTACACAAGTACTTATAATTTTAAATCACAAAATATTACAATAATGTATGTGGATATGATTTTATATATATATATATATATATATATATATATATATTACACATACTGGGTATAACAGCAAAATTCTCCAAATCATGTAACAGCAAAACTGTCCAGATGTTAGATTAAGCTTAGAACTGTTGTATCATAGAAAAGATTAAAGCTATCTTACTGGAATTTTCTGAGGATTTTATAACACTATTGGACTGTATTTTGAACAGTAAGAATGTATAATTACTCTCTGTAGAGTGCTTGTGTGACAGTTGCAATCTATACATCTACCCAGTCTTCCCACTAGCCTTGTTTATATTTGCATTCACCCGCGTGCCACATCTTGCATGTGGCCAGGTTTGTCCATTTCACAAATGGGCTACTGGTGGTATTCTTACAGATGTTCCCCCATATGATATGGTCGCATGTCCTACTCGACATGCCCCAATCCCTCTCATGGGACCACAAGGCGTTTGGGTTGTGGTCCATTGCAAGGATGTCCTTCAGTACTTGTGTGATGTACTCCATATCTGTGAGGATAGAGTTTGAGGTGATCGTGATGTTTTGGTGGTCCTGGTTTGGTGGTAGTTGATTTGGAGGTCTCCCTTGGAATTTGCTTCAATTCCAAATAAGGTGAGGCACAGCCTTTGGTTGTGCTGGGTTGACTTTACCCCTCCGTTTACTTTGTCCAAATTGGTGGGCCATCCTGCTGGGATCCTCCGTGTGCCCTTTGGTGGTGAGAACATGAGATTCCTGTTTTACTGTGCTTGCCATCGATCCATTAACAGACTCCTTTTTGGGTCTCTGGCATACCCTCTCCATGTGCCCAATTAATCCACAATTAAAATATGCTGAATTGGCTGCCAGGCAGCCCTTGAGATCCATTGGAATGTGAAGTCCTTCCACACACTCTGCAGGGCTTAGAATATTGTGGGGTCAGAGAGGTCTTGACTTTCTGGGACTGTCGCTCACAGTCTGACTTTTGCACATTGGATAGCATAACAGGGTGTATAGTGCTGTGAAGATAAGGTGTCAACTTGTCTGTCGTTTCTAGGCTGACTAACCTATCAAATTTCTGCTCTAGAGTGGTGAGGGTAGTGGCCTCTACCAATATTTTGCTCTGGTGTTTGATATTAGCAAGCCCTGCCACCATTTGTCCTGCTACCATGTTGTTGGAGTAATTCACTCACCAACTGCAGATTGTTGTATTTGGACAAGTCACTATAAATTTGCTAAATTTGGCCCAGGCTTGTAACTGAGCTGAAAAATGTGTGATTGACTCTACCTGTTTCTGCCTCATAGTGTGAAAGTTCTGCTTGTTCACTTCCTTTGTGCAACCCTCTGACAGTGATGAGCTGTATTTGCCATAACAGCTGTTCTTCTGTAGCAGAGTTGAGTGTCTCATCCCCCACTAGATTGAATAGCAGCCTGTTCCCCTCTGGGATACATACCGTCCTCTGCTTGTTCTGAATAACTGCTAGGTCTGTTAGTTCACACATCTCTTTATAACGGGTCCATGTATCAATAAACATCGCCTAGTCGCCATCTGTTCCATCTGGTCTTATTGTAGGTCATTCTAGTTTTCTGACATGAGACGTGTTTGGCTGGCTACAAAGTCCTCCCTTTCATAATGTGATGTTTTCCTTTTGTAGTAGTTCAACAAGTTGTTACATAAGCTGCAAATATTGTTGGTCCATAGCTGGTTTTGTTTCCATGTTTCAAAGTTGTCAATTTGAACATTGGTATTTTTTGCAGTTCTAAAAAAACAAAGATCCTATCGGTGATGCCATGTAGAGCCACTGAGTGACAGTGGCAATCTGTCCATCTTCCCAGCCTTGTTTATATTTGCATTGTTGACATGCGTGCCCCACCTTGTATATGGCTGGGATAGTTCATTTCATGAATGGGTTGCTGGCCTATCCTACCCTACACTCTTCAAGCTTAACAGAAGAATTGTGATGAAATCGATCATAAACGAAAATGACATGTTCATCATTAATCATAGATAAAGATCGGAAGCTCATGAAGGATTGAAATAAAGTTCAAATGGAAGCTTAAATAACAGTATTTATTTCTAATTGATAAGAACACTTTTGGCACAATTCCAAACTGTTAGGCATCAAGAATTACTCCACCTTTGGCAATGACATCCTCAACCCACTTCCTGAATGCGCCACAGGCTTTTTTAACGAATTCTTCATCAATGTTCTCCACCCAGGTCTTATTGATGGATTTTTTGAGGGCTTGCGGTTACTGTGGGGTACCTCGCAAATGTTATTGGCCAGTTGATTCCAGATGCTGAAGTCTAAAGGGTTCAAATCAGGCGATGAAGGAGGCCAAGTTTCCTTATCCCAAACATATGTCTAAATCAGTGACTCTGTGACTTCAGAAAAAGAAAATTACACTTCTCCCATGGCCTTCAATGAGTCCTGACTTGAATCCTATTGAAAATCTATGGCAAGAATTGAAAGTTTCAATAAATCATTGGTCACCAAAAACCTTCAGGAATTAGAATGTATAACCATTGAAGAATGGAAGAAAATCCCAGGAAAGACTTGTTCAAATCTTATCAAAAACTTCAGAAAACAATTGCAGCAAGTTATAAAGATGAGAGGCCATGCTATTGATTATTAATATTGTGAAAATTGTTCAATTTTTTCTATTTTTCATACTGTATGAATAATTTTGTCTTTTCTTATTTTGCATAATTCACCTTTCAAATTTATTGTATTTAACCTATTGTTCTGAAAATTGAGTTTTATATTCCTTTTTTGTGCTTATTAACATATAAAAAACCTTGCATCATATGGGCATTAGATTCTGAGAAATGGATAAAAATATTCCAAATTGATGGGTGTACAAATAATTTTGTCGTTGACTGTATATACATATGTCGCATATGGAGAATAATATATCACATATATCTACAGAGCAAAGTAAAGCATAAGGATAAATAAAAGGAAGGGTCTTATATATAATATGGAGATACTCCTGTGCCTGGAGAAGCCATTTTTAGGACTCCAGATTTAAATGTGCCGGATTCATCTATGTTACATATTCCATGAACAGAAAACAGTGAGACTTGGGTTTTCTAGAGTTTCTTTCTATATATGGGAAAGATATAATCCTAAAGGGAAATGGTGCTATGGATTTGTAAGCTGTGGGGGAGGCAGATTTAGTGGGCCATGGGGGACCTGAGCTAAACAAAGTAACCTTATGGTTTAGCTGCTGTAAAATGAACTGAATTTGACTGCTGCCATAGTCATTGTATGGAGTGATGTCATTGAGCAGTCATCATGTGACCCACTTGATTTATCTCCACCAAAAGGAGATAATTGTTTTTTGTATCCCTACAAGAGTATTTCTTATTTACATTGTGTCACATAAAAAGATGCCTTTTTCTGTAGATTAGCAGGAAATAGTAATTTTGACTCTAAATTGATCCGTGGAAACCCTTAGTGATCTTACTTTCTCATGTTTGTTCTTATTAAGCCTTTTAGACCAATTTTCAGTTCTTGGGATCAAGCTGTTTGGCCAGCTATAAGATGTACACAAATAAACAATTATTAATTTTATAGCTAAATATTCATTAAGCTTTTTTGAAAATTATCTTCTTCTCCCCCCAACTATAGGTAAATAGCAGGGCAGACTGGGTTCTATAGCCTTGGATGGCAACTGGTCTACCGCAGAAAGAAATGACAACCTACCGTGGGGAAAAAACTGCCTAGTCAGTCATGTATCAAAAGATATATGATTGCCTAAGCATGTATCCTGCATGGCGCATAACTGTTTGAAAATTATTGTAAATGACTGAAGATTTTAAAATGAAATGGTGTATGAATGAAACCAGTATGTCACTTTGACATTCTTTCACCATTTGATTTAATCTTTCTTGCAAGGGAACTCCTAGGTCTAGATTTCATTTAATTCTGCATTTAAAGATACGGTAATAAAAATATTATTATAAAAAAAGCAGTCTCTTTAACTTAGCAGCTTCAGATTTATTCACTGTGAACAGTTTACATACTGGTGTATATAAACTGTTCACTATAATGTATTCTAAAAGCAGTTTTACATTTTTATCCTGTTCAAATCGGATTAAAGCCTATAACTTTTTATTGAAACATTTCCTATGACCTATTTTGCTCCTTATTAAGTACAGGTACAGTATTATAACGAATCTCTTTTCTAGCATATCTGATATTATTTCAGCACATTTCTTCTTGCCAGTTAGACACTGTTAAGTGATTTCAGAATATATATAGAGGTTAAGAAATGCCATTTCATCAGTAAAACATTTTTGTATATATTTCCTCTTAAAATCAATCAATGTCACCAAAAGCTAATAAGCTGGCTGTTATATAAAAATATTCTTTTCTGACATTAACATTTATATAGCAACCTTTACAATTTTCTTTGTTTTTTTTAAATAAATATATACTGTATGATGTGTGGGTGGTGTAATGAATAACTTTATGGAAAATAGAATTGGTGAACAGTTCAAATTCACTTTCGCACTAATGCCCTTGGAAGTAGCATGAATCTGTCTCATCTCCTTTCAAATATGGGTTAAATAGCAAGTTAAACTTGGTTTTCTAGCCTTGGGTGGTAACCAGTCTAAGAGAAGGACTACTCTGAATTCCAAATGATGATAATAGGAGACTACTCCACTATCTTTTCCAAGAAAGTATGGAAATTCACAGACAAAATGAACAGGAATCTATGGAGAGTCATGATTGCCTATATCCTGAAGGGATACGGCATTTAAAAAAAAAAAAAGAAACTGTATTTGCTTTTCTCTAATGCTGGTTGACAAGGACATTTAGGATTTTACTGTTCATTCACTGCAGTTCATCAAAGTGATCTTACTGTACATTTCAAGCTTTGGTATTCTATTCTCTAGACATAATGTGATGCTATTTGTTGTTACCATGGTAAAATAAAACCATGTTACCATGGTAAAATAAAACCTAAAAAAGTTTTTGCATCAATAGAAAGTGTTATGTGCTGTGAGACATTGAAACGAGAAGGGTTAATATAAAAAATCCATGGGAAGAATTGAGGAATTAGTTCACACATAAACGACTTGAATTGTATGTGGAGCAGTTTGAACAATGGAAAGTGACCCAGACTTGGGGGCAATGTTGATTGACACGCAACTGCAAATGTAAGCTGTAAAGTGAAAATTTTATTTTTCATAAACAATGAATTTGGAATTGATTCCCTTGGCTGAAAGTTGAATTGAAATACCAGGAGGGGATGGATAAGCCACTCGTGCTCACTGTGGAGATTTAGTGAGGGATAATAAAAGAGAGGGTGGAGAGAAGGAATTCCCCAAAGTTATGACATAAGCTGGAAGTGATTCACTGAAATGCTCCTACCTAGCCATACCCTCCCCCCCACATGCTAGTGTATTGGATGCTGTTTAATATTTGCATTTTTAAAAATTTATTTATTTACTTTTTAGAATTAAAATGTATATACACCTTATACACCTGCAAATATAATGCTTTGAAAAATTTCCATGTTTATGTAGATGACCGTAATTAGGGCACTTCTGATTAACACATAAAGATAGTAATTTTGACTAAATTGATCTATGGTGACCCTTAGTGAACTCAGAGGTCAGCACCACCTTTCCCATGTTCATCCTTATCAAGTTAGCCTTTCAGATCTTGGGGTGAGCCCTTTTTGCCAGCTGTCAGATGCATACAAATAAATAATTATTAATTTTATAGTTATAGATTCATTAAACTTGCTTGCAAATTCTAGGGAAATGACTGGAGATTTTAAACTTAAAATGAAACCAGTATGTCACTTGTTTCACTATTTGACATGTTTTTTCTTAAACAATTCAAACTGAGAAAGCAGTGGTGTGCACACACAACACATACACACATATATATTATAAGTCTAACAATTATTTAATATATTTTCTGTTTATACGTTAGTTTATAGATATAAGTTATTTAAGTAAATTCTCTATTTTTTAATTAAACAGTATTAATTACATTTGCCATCCTGAATGTTCGAGAAATTTTGTAGAAAATATGCTCTCTCTAACAGGAATCAAACCTGTAGCCCTTATGGGAACCGTCATATAGCCTGATGTGCTATTACCATTCAGCCACAGAGAACTGTCTGGTTAGCAAAGTAAATATGTAAATGTAATAATTGCCAGACTTAATCCATTTCATAATATGTTGTCATTGTTTATGTTAAGATATGTTTTGTGAGCAGAAATGATCAATCGAAAAAATCGTCAAACATATGTATTCATAAACAGTAATTTGAATTTTGATTCTGATTGTGTTTTGGCTAAATTATTAGACATTTTCAAGGATTATGTTTTTGTTATACTACTACTACTATAATAAATGGTGCATCATTAATGTTGTAGAAGGCATGAAGGTTGTTGAAAATAGATGTAGTTTTTATTTCCAATTACAACCAGCTTTTCGAACAGGAGTAAAAGTCTATCCCTTGTTTCCTGTTTAGGACTGGGTTTCCAATTTCTTTCTAAAGTCTACTGTCAACTTTATACTTCTAAGGTCCCTGCCTAAAACCATTTATTATTGTTTTACTTTATCTTTTCTCAACAGGAGTAGATACCTCTACCTATCATCCAGTTCACACTCCTCCCCAGTTTTTTGAACAGGAATAAAGGTTTATACATTGTTTCCTGTGTAGGATTGGATTTCCAGTTCCTTCTAAAGCTTTTTCTTTCTTTTTAATTCCTGGTGGTTTTTTTGCTTGTGGTGGTACCTCTTACTCTGTAACCTTCTACCTTGAGTGGCTCTTGGGCCTTGTAGAGGGTGACCATCATTGTAAAAGACAAAAGTACATTGTTGCTGTGTTCATATGATTTATTTTCTTGTTTTTTATAAGGGCTTCCATCACTTTTTAGCTTATTTTAAAAATAGCCCTAATTTTAAAAAAAAACGAGGTTAACTCTTAATCGCATTATTTATGTAATGGTCACAATGTATTGGCCAAATTTAGAAATTAAGAATGTCTACTTTCAGCAATTTTTATGTCATCTAGAATAGCACTTACCGTTTATTATAGTTGCATAACCAAGCCTTGAAAATGGCTGTAATTTTTCAGAAAGTGCTCAGAATCAACTAATTTTTGGGCAGTTTTGCAATATTGGTCCTCCTGTATGACAATGAGTGATGGACAGTCTCCTTACAGATTAATAGGAGATTTGAGACAACAAAAGGATGCCGAGAATCCCATAGACTGGACATGTGAGTAATGAGGAAGTTTGAGAGGAAAATAGAAACAAAAAAGACACTTGCACTTGGAATCAGAAAGAGGCAATTGAAATTTCTAGGGAATATAATGAGAAAAGAGGACTTGGAGAAATTGAAACTCACAGGACATACTGAAGGCAAGAGAAACAAAGGGAAGTATCAAATAACTTACCTAGGAAGTTTGTGTAAATGATTGGCAGAACAGGAATTAAGTGCGATAACAAAAAGATAAACCTTACTAAGAGCTACAAAGGACAGGAATTTGTGGAGAACCATGATCACCAATGTCCTGAAGTGATATGGCATATAAAAGAAGTCCAGAAAAGAAAACACTTGTATACAT
>OZ038510.1:11785705-11820705 GCA_964036315.1 Acanthosepion esculentum
ACCTGTCACTGTTTGACAGTGTACAGAAACTATAACATATACAAATAAAACAAGCAGTGTGAAAAGGTGAAAATTGAGATGAGTTTACTTGTAATATTTCTCAGTAGAAAACAGCCAATCTGGGTGATGTCTTTTATGTTCCTTGTTTGAACTATGCAGTTTTCATTCCTTCCTCTCATTGCCATAGGCTATCACATCTACCTTATTGCTTGTGGTCTACACAGCAACTGGAGTTGTCATCACTTACTGGCTGTCATGTGACCCCTGTGAATTCGGGCCTACAAAAAGGGGGATATTCACTCTCTCCTCTCCTCCAATATCATCCTAGCCCACCCGACTGGCTAATTCTAGTAATACAAATGTAAACATTACTTTTTTTTTTTTTGCTGGCGAATGAAAAAAAGCATAGGAAAAAGTCATGGAAAAAAGTTTCATATCTTTCTGGTAAATAAATTTTCTACTGGATGTTTATTTTATACAGTTATAAAAGAGAAAGATTTGGTTTAACTAACCTAATAGACACAAAGTAAGGATCTAATTTAGCATTGTGCTTACATTGTAAATTGGACCCTCACCATAAATTTTTAAAACTTTGAGAATTTTTCAAAATCTAATGTTAAATCATGCTCTGGGGTCCCATTAGTAACTACAGAAAATTTTGTGGCCATATTTCTTGCTGTCCTTGATTTATGTTATGAGAAATAGATGAAAAAGACATTTTGAAACATATGTGATTATGAAAGAATTTATCCATTTGTATAAAAAAGGGAGGTGCATATGTATTAACCCAAGTCCCTTTTTTTGTCTTTTTTTTCTGTGTTTACATGTAGTTGTTTAATGATTTGTGCATGTCTTTCATCAGTAGATGAGATAATGGAGTACTTTCTAGAAAGTCTATATACAGAAAAGCAAGATTAATGCATTAGACAAATTGTTTTTCTTTATCTTGGAAGTGCTTATTGGTGAGAAACAAGTGTCAGCGCTCCCTTCTCTCAAATCTCTCAGCTGATTTCAGCACTGTTGTATTTTAAATGTTCTTAATTCTTCTTTTGATCTTTGATTCTTCCATTTCCGTAGCACGGTTCTTTGGGATTGTTCCGAGGTCCCCACTTATGTTTACTTTAATTTTCCATATAAATGAACTGTGCGAGCTGCAAGACATAAACATTTTCCTATAACCTTTGCTGACCTGAAATCTCTTTAAACCTCCCTCACACAACATTGCTCTACCCTCAGCACTGAAGTATATTGCCCTATTGAAATCTAGCATTAAAATTAGAATTTAAATTCTGAAATACCTTTTATTAACCAAAACATTAAACTTACATTTTAATCCAGGGAAAATTGAGTTCATGCCTGGTAAATAATTCTAAAGCTTGACATTTTTCTTATTTACCTTTTTATATAGATTTTATATTTGGATTTGTCAAGAACTCCTACAGAATGTAGTGAATAAAAGCAAAAAGAAAGGACTAAGCCTCAATTACGAGAAGACAAATTGCATAGTTGTCAGCAAAAGGAATTGGAGATATCAAAATCAAACAAGTCCAACAATCCAAATATCTGGAAAGTGTTTTAAGAGAGGAAGGAAATTGTGACACTGAAATCCCAAGGCTCATTGGGATAGTGAAAGATGTCTTCCAAAAGCTAAGCAAAGTATTAAGAAACATGAAATAAGTACTGAACTTTTGCATAATATCAGGCATCCTATATGGCAGTGAATGCTGAACAATCTCCTTGCAGATAAAGAAGTGACTTGAAGCAACAGAAATGTGGTTCTTCAAAAGGATGCTGGGAATACCATGGACTGAACGTGTAACGACAATGTTTTTGAGAGAATGGAAACAAAAAGAACACTTATACTTAATATTAGAAAGAGATAGTTAAAATTTCTCATAATGAGGAAAGAGGGTTTGGAAAATTTGATACTCACAGGATAGACTGAAGGCAAGAGAGACAGAGAAAATTAATGAATAACCTACCTAGTGAGCTTGAGTAAATGGATGGCAGAACAAAGTTTAGGAGAGATAACAAAAAGATAAATTTTATTAAGAGTGGCAAAGGACAGGAAATTAAAGAGCTATGATTGGTAATGTCCTGAATGGACATGGTACACAGAAGAAGAATGAGGAAGACACTCAGCCAAAATATGCACCAGTGTCAAAGTTCTGCATGTGACCTACAACCATGGGCTTGATCATCCTAAATCAAGACATTCAAGATGTTTTAATAGAAAATTTGAATATTAAAGAGATCGATTCTCAAAAAACTATCCTGATCTTAATTATTCATTTGATCTCTAATTCTTCCCTTTGCTTTACAAGGCTCTTTTGTATTGTTCTAAGCCATAGTTTATTTGTGTGTTTGTGATTTCTTCTAATGTTTATTTTAATGCCCCACAATTTTTTTTTGTAATTCTCAATCAAGGTCTTGATATTTCTTTCTTATTTAATTTTTCTATTTCCTTTCAATTCCATGCTTTGGTCTACTGCTCCATTCACAATTTGAAAGATTTAAAATATTAAAATAAATATATAGAAAAAGTTGTAAGATTTAAATATGTTAAAAGGAAAGACAGGACCCTATAAATTAAATTGTATACAACAGTATGGAAATACTTGCTTAATATAAGAGCTGTATTGTACAAATATGTTGTTAAAAAGAAAGTGTCCTATAAATGATATTATATAATACGGTATGGCAATACTTAATGTAAGAGCCATATATGATATGTTATTGAAGTAATAATCAATGAGAAGGTCACCAAGCACTTAGAAAAGACAACCTCTTCAGTGATGAGCAGTATGGGTTTTGATCAGCCAGATCCACTGCTGATGTCCTAACTACCATCACTCACAGAATCAGTGAGGTTCTTGATGACAAACACACCTCGAGGACCATAATATTAGATATCTTGAAGTCTTTTGACAAGGTGTGGTACAAAGGTTTACTACACAAACTCTCCAGCTATGGAATCACTGGAAGGGTCTTCTCAATCATAAAATCCTTCCTAACAGGTAGGACCCTGAAGGTAGTTATTAATGGCCAGTCTCCCAGAGTCCTAGCAGTCAATGCAGGCGTCTCTCAGGGTCACTCCTCAGACCAACCCACTTTTTGATTTACATAAATGATCTGCCTAAGAATATACTCAGATCATTTGTAAACATCTATGCTGATGATATGACTATATACAGGTGCACCTCTAAAACTCTTGATGGTCAGAGATTGATGAATGATCTCTCTTTCAATCTTGCACAAACTACCCAGTGGGGTAAAAACTGACTGGTTACATTCAATACCTTGAAGCTCAAGCTAGTTACATTCCATCCTCGCCAATTGAACCCTGAACCATCACCCGTCAGGATAAATGGATATTCTGTGGAGGTACCATGCCTTGAAAGACTATTGTGCCTAAAAATCACACCCAACCTAAAGTGGAACTCGTACATATGATCCATTGCTAAGGATGCAAGTAAAATGGTCGGCTCCCTGTACCGCTCCACTAAGCACATGACTCCTCCTTCTATCCTCTACCTTTACATGAGCCAGATCAGGCTAAAAATAGAGTACTGTTTTCATATTTGGGCAGGAGCTGCCCAGACTTCACTCTCTAGCCTTGATAGTGTCCAAAAGCATCTCAGAGCTCTTGTGGGTGACAAATTATTCACCACTGTCCAACCTCTCTGCCACAGGTGGGATGTGGCAAGCCTCTTGCTGCTCTATTGCTACTTTCATGGAAAGTGCTCAGACGAACTACATTCCCCGATCCTGCCAATTCAAACCTTCACAGCAAGTACATGCCATGCCACTTACATTGTAGCAAACCACCCACATTTTCTCTGTATTTCATCAGTCAGAAGTAAGTTCCACTCTAACAGCTTCTTCCTGCAAACCAAAGCTCTGTGGAACAGACTCCTAAGAGGATGTTTCCTTGATCATTACAATCTTAACCTGTTCAAGGCTAGAGTTACCCATTATCTTCCACTCCTATCCACACAAAAATTGCCTCCTAACATAATCCCATACCTCGAGTGGCCCCCAGGCATTGTAAAGGGTAAACCTTACTGTAAAAAAAAAAGAAAAGAAAGTGTCCTATAAATGATATTACATATAACAACATGTCAATACTTGCTTAAAGCAAAAGCTGTATAGGATAAACATCAGATAGCTGAAAGGTAGAAGTCATAAATATTCATCTGTAACCCTTACTGAACTGAAATTTTCGTAATTGTATCTTCTATCATTCTTTCTCCAAACACTGAAGACAATGCTACTTTGAAATCTAGCATTAAAATTATAATTTACTTTCTTAAATATCTTTACTAACAATCAGCATTAAATTTATATTTGAATCCAATGGGGTCAGAGTTCATACTTTGTAAATAATTATAAAGCTTCAGCTTTTTTCTTATTTACCTTTTTACATTAATTTTGATGAGAAAAGGAACTCAACCAACATATTTTCACAAACTGCACGTGAAATGTCAAGGAGCTGTATGTGGCTTGAGGGACAGTCATAATGATTTATAAAATGGAACACTTCCTGGAGAGCTATCTCTGGTGCTTACTAGTGGGCATTTAGATTAAGATTAAATCTTTTATGCTTTCTGAAAAAAAACTGAAAATATCTATGTGTTGTTTTTTTTTTTTTTTTTTAATAATTATTTCACTCCAAGCAAGGTGATAATGCCACTAAGACACAAGGAGTTACTGGGAGTGAAAAAGAATAAGAAAACTAGTTTAAAGAAAGATCAATAAGAGAACAGGGGTTAGGAAGATAGATGGCAATTGGCATTGCCTTTAAGTTTTTTAAGATTGTAGGTGGCAGGAAATCAGGAGTTACAGAGAAGAGAAATACAGGTAAAGGAACTATTAAAATAGAACATATGTTTGCATCTAGCTAGTAAAATGGTGAGCCCTAGTAGCCAGTCTCTTAGTATGTTTAAATTCAAGCAGTCAAGGCACCAAGAAGGAAAGCTCATCAGAACAATTGTCATGATAATATTTCTAGAAAAGCCAAAGGGAAGTCATGTCACATTGGTGCGAAAATGACTGAAGTTGAGATTCCAGGTCAGGATCAGTTACATTACAAACTCTTCTTTGAATTTTTTTCTAAGAATCTTGAAATAGTCTGAGCCCTAGATAATAAATAGATAAAAGCTATTTACTTTGTGATTTAAAAAAGTTTTTTTGACCATTCTTAAACACAACATGCAATGGATCCAATTTTTACTTTGTTGTTTATAGTTTCCTTTAAAAAATTTTATAGCCAATAAAAATATTTCTTTTTTAATTCCTTTTTAAAAGATAAAGGCTTCTGTTACTTTTGTATCCTATATTGACTAAGAAAAATATCTTTAAAGATACTTTCTCTTTAACCAGTAGGTATTGTAAAAAATAGACTTATTTGTTTTTACTGTTTTATAAAAGTTTTAATTAGTTGAGGTTTGGCAAACATTACAGAGTTTTTTGAAGGGATTTATAAATATTCATCATTAAAAATAGTTTTCCCATATTTTTCTTTCTTTTTTTCTATCTCTTTCATTTTTTTTCTTTCTTAGTTTTATTTATTTGATTTGTTTGTTATGAAATAATGGCTTCAAAAAATATTTGGACATTATATTTCTTCAAAGAAAAAACAGATTAAATTTACTAATTATATTATGAGAAAAATTTTGGTGATTTGAATTTTTTTTATTTTAGTTGGCAGCAGTAGCCAAATTTTTGGTACAAGTTAGTTAAGCTGTGTGATAAGTTGTATATTTACTCAAAGGAAAAATTGATATTTGTCCAAATTCCAGTGACAATTAGTTTTAATATTTTTATTAGCAAATTCATTCTAATCCTGATGCATGGTCATACTCTGAAAGAGGTTTCACTCAAATGCCTGTTATATCTTAATCTCACTCCAGACCTCAAATAGAACTTATATATTCATACCACTGCTAGTGATGCTGGAAAGATGGATGGTTCCTTCTCTCATTCTAGTAAATACACAACTCCTGATGCCATGCTTTATTAATACAAGAGTTAGATCAGATCAAGTATTGAGTATTGCTGCAATATTTGGTTTGGTGCCACCTAGTCATTGCTGTCCAACCTTGACATAGTTCAGAAGTATTTATGTAGCCTTGTGGGTGATGAATTATTATCCACCCTGCCACTCTTATCCCAGAGACAAAACATTGCTAGCCTCTCACTACTCTATCACTATTACTATGGCAAATGTTCTAATGAGTTATATTCCTTAATTCCACTAGTTCAGACCTATGCAGCTAGGACCTGTCATGCTATATTCCCAGTGGCAAATCATCCCAATCTCTTTGTTTTTCCCTTTGGCAAGGAGTATGTTCCACTCAAGAACTTCTTCTTGAAAACTGTTACTTTGTGGAACAGACTCCCAAGAGGATGCTTCCCTGACCACAAGAAGTCCAGGATAAGCTGATATCTATCCTACATATTCTCATTATATATGCTTTCTCCTTTCTTACAACAATCTCACTTAGTAACCTCTGCCTTGGGATGTTTATTGGGTGAACTAAAAAAAACAAAAACAATATTGGAAAAAAGAATAGGAAGTGTGTAGTCTGAATTTCTGGGATGATGAATTATTATAACAAGATGGGATATCCCTAGGCATGGACAGAAGGATGTGAATAATTCACTCCCATACATTAACCTTTAACACTGTGGAATATTCATAAGTATTTCATAATTAGCCAGACAACTGCAGTAGCTTTGATTTTCAGTTAGTCATTTTCCTGTTGCCATAGTAGGATATGACAACACTAGTGCAAAATTCAACTACACTATTGTCTGGTGATCAGAGTTGCATGGCTGTACAAACATTTTGTTTGACAAATGAAGTCACATACATACAGAGAGCTAATGGTTAATTGTCGTATTGTGGCTCATTTGAATTAGTTACCATATCTTTGTCACAACCTTGTTCTGAGGAGGCACATATGTCTATGTATCCAGTGCCTCTGCTTGAAAGCTCTTGAAACTGTCCTTTTATGGCCCATACAATCAACTAGTGAACTGGGAGAGTTTTATCAACACTTACCTTTTGGAATCAAGTGTCTGGAAACACAAATTACTCAGGTTTTTTTTGACCTGATGAATCTGTTAAACATCCAAAGAAACATGGGCAGGGAAAAAGTTTGTATCACAAATCCAAAAGGCAGGAAAGATGAGTAGCATAGAAATCAGAAGTCAAAAGTTCAAGAGGCAAAATATAATAGGGTCAACAAATTCAATTAACCTTTAACACTCTGCAATATTCACAAGTATTTCATGCTCAGCCATTGGGCGTAAGTGGCCAGATAACTGCAGTAACATCATCTTCAATTTTCAGTTAGTCATTTTCCTCTTGCCATAGTAGGATATGACTACACTATTGTCTGATGATCAGAGTTGCATTCATTGGCTCTACAAACATTTTGTTTGACAAATGAAGTCACCTAATTGCTAAAGGTTAAATGAAGGGTTCAGTTTGAAATTCACTGAAGTTACTTGGATTGAGATACATGAAGATATCTGGAGAGCAGAATATCTAAAATGTTGTTATTACCAACAACAAAGATGAAGACATTAATCCATCTGTAAATAATAAAATATTTAGGTTAAG
This sequence comes from Acanthosepion esculentum, assembly GCA_964036315.1. Classification (NCBI taxonomy): domain Eukaryota; kingdom Metazoa; phylum Mollusca; class Cephalopoda; order Sepiida; family Sepiidae; genus Acanthosepion; species Acanthosepion esculentum. The sequence goes on from OZ038510.1 coordinate 11,793,336, forward strand.
ATATTCTAGTAATATTTGTTTTTTCCAAAAAGCATTGCTGGTAATTTTTTTAAAAACATATTGCTGGTATTTTTACTATATAAATCTATTTATATACTATCATTGTGTTTTGATCCTAGTTTGAGGGTTCACTATTTGCCCATAGCTGGGACCCTAACAGGTGCTACCACCCCAGGTCAGGGTAGGCCTAGAAACAACAGCAATTACGAGATGGTTCCATATGCCTAAAAACCTCCCAGATGTAGTTTATCATCATACCCTGAACTGCCTTGCTTGGGGTAAAATGTTTAAACCCCCCTACTACATTTTTATCATTATGTAACAAACTTCTATCTGTCATATGATTTCTCTTAACTTCTACAGTTGCGTCTGCAAGTGATCTGTACAGCTCAAGTCTGTTATAATACATTTTCTGATAAAGCACCAGAATATACAGAAATGTCTTAGAATTAAGAGATGCTTAGAAATAGCAAATAATGGATAGTTTGCTAAGAGAGAAAAAAAAAAAATATTTTTCTCTTTTTGCTATGCAAAGATTTCGCAAGCAAGACCAGCATAAAGAAAATGTAAAGTAAACATTCCTTTTTATGTTGCATTAAAATCTAACAAATAAATGTGTCTCCCTGGCTGTATAGCATGTATGAGTATAATAAAAAATTAAAAAGAGGAGGAGGAGGAGGAATGAGAGCAGGATGTAGAAGATAAAAATAGAAGCCATAAAGATAGAATGGATTTAAAGAGGCACTAGCACTTCTGCTTGACTAGACAAACCTGTTTCAAATCTTAGTTAAAAGAAAAGCTATCTTTGAGGCAAAATGTTTGCTGTATTTCGGTTCTATACTCTGTCACCCTGAAGTTCTTTCAGTTTGTCTTAGTTTGTCTGAATCATTTTTTTTGTCTTTATTTTCATCTCTTTATGAATATCTGATTCTTGTTATCTTTGAAGTTATGTGTCTCTTTCATTTAGTTTCTATTCTTTTACAACATGGAAATACAGAAAAGAACTGGCAAGCAGCTTTTTCTAATACATAAACAATGCATCAAGCAATTTAATGTTTGTCCTATGGTGGATTTATATTGGCATTTAGTAAAATATTTCTAAAAACCTATATCATCAATTGAATTTATTATTCTAAATACCAGTATTAAATCAAGTCTAAGTTTCATGTGAAAAATAACCAAGGCTTTTAAGGCTATCGTGGTTGACTAATCTTATTTAGTTTTAAGCTCAGATTCAACATCGGTCATATAGTTTTTTAATTTTCTTAAAAATCAAGTTTACACCAAACAAGGCAGTAGAGCCAGAGATGCAAGGGGTTACTGGGTGTAGAACAGGAACATTGCTAAAGAACGAGAACAGAGGAAGCGTAATCAGGAGGACAGCAGATAACAATTGACATTGCATTTAAATTTTTTCAGATTAAAGTTGGCTGGAAAGCATGGAGCTGGAAGTGAGTTCCATAAGCAAGAAGTGTGAGAAAAGAAACGGTTAGCATAGAATTTACAGTTACATCTAGCCAGCTTGACTGTAAATTGGTGAGACCTTGTCACCAGACTAGTACTGTGCTTAAATTTGAAGAGTCTAGAACCATAGCAAAGGGCTCACCTGAACAATTACCATGAAAGTATTTGTACAAAAAGCAAAGGGAGGCAACTTTATGGTGGTGGGAAAGTAACTGAAGCTGAGATGCCAGATCAAAGCCAATAATATTGCTGATTCTTCTTTGGATTTTATCAAGGGTTTCTAGATAAATAGCAGGAGCACTAGACCATATGTAGCAGCATATGTTCTAAGCATGGACGAATGGTAGACTTATAAATATGTAAGATAGATTCTGAAGAGAAAAACCATCTAGCATGACACTGATCTAACCTTCTGGGTATCTAACCTAGTAATAGTAGTTAAAAATTTATTATTGACCTAAAATACGTTAGCATATCTGAATAAAAATGTATAACTACCTGCTTAATAAGGTGTTAGCCTTTCATGTGCCTGCAAAACAATTCTTACTTGATCATCCATGAACTCTAGGTTTCCTCTAGGATCTGGCATTTTCATCTCTATGAATATTTAATTCTTGTTATCTTTGAAGCTATATAGCTCTTTCATTTAGTTTCTATTCTTTTGCAACATTGAAATATAGAAAATAAACTGTCCTGACCTTTTCTGTAAGTCTGTTAACAGCAAGACAGCCATTGTTCATATGCAAAAAGGAAATTGTTTATATATTAGAAAAAGCTACCTGCCACTGTATGATCTTTCTCTTTTTTTCATTCTTGTCACTACTCACACTGCCTACCTTTGTGGCTGAGAAAGTTGTGTGTTTTTCTACTGATTTTCAGGAAAAAGCTTTCTCAAGTTCAGTTATTGCTCTTTCCAGTATTGATGAGGGTTTCCTTCCTAACCTTTTATTTGAAGTAGTGTGGAATGTCAACATCTTGATTATGTTATTATTTTCTATTCAAAGTGATAAGATTTAAATGTAGCAAAAAGGAGTAAATGAAGGAAGAAAGAAAGTGAACTTAAAATAAATACCTTTAAGTGTAGATTGTAAAAAACTGGAAAGTCATTGATTAAAAAATAAACTTATTCAATGGGTAAAATTACTATATTCCAATAGACTTGTGTGAAGAATAGATTTACAATAATTTCTGTCTGAATTTCTGGGATGAGGAGTTATCATTATTTACGCTGTTTGCAATTCACAGAACAATAGCTTCGTGGATTAAAGCATTGGTTTGTGAGTTCAATTCCTGAGCCGGGTAGTGTGTACTTAAACTCAGAGGAAACATAACAAGCAGTAACTGAGCAATAGTAAGAATAATAAAGAGACAAGATATCCCTAGACATGGGCAGTGGAATGAGAACAGTCTACACCCGTGGATTAAATAAAGGTTTCTGTTCAAAATTCCTTGTGGGTTACCCAAATCGACATACAGCTGATGAAGGCTGGAGGGCACAATGATTGAAATATTGTGATAATAACACCAAAGATGAGGATAATAGTAATGCATGTAAATAGTGTAAATGAAGATTTACAATATGCATAAAATAAAAGTTAGAGGACCAGACTATGAACATTTAACTTGACCCAAGAGAAAGTGGGATAGTTTTTTTGTTTTTTTTGTTCGTTTTTTTAATCATTTCATCCCAAGTAAGACAATAACGCAACTAAGATGCAAGGGGTTGCTGAGTGTGAGAGAATCTGAGAAAAAAACATTAAGGAGAGACAACAATAAAAGAACAGGAATTAAGAAAACAGAAGATAATGATTGACATTGCATTTAAAATTTTGAAGCTTAAAATTGGCTGGAAAAGAGAGCAGCAGAAATTTGGTTATACAGACAGATACTGAAAATTCTATGGACAGAGCAAGTAAGCAGCAAGAAAGTCTTAAAGAAAATGATAACAAAAAGGACACATACTGAATTTCCTTGGATATGTAATGAGGAAGCAGGGCTTGGCAAAATTAACCCTCATGAGGCATATTGAGGGCAAGAAAGATAGGGGAAGGCAGTGAGCCACACACCCAACAAGCTTGTGTGAAAACTGCACAAAAGTAAAAAAGTATTTGAAAAAATATGTGCAAGGTTTGGTATTTAAATTTTTGCAGATTAAAGTTGGCTAGAAAGCGTAGACCTGGAAGGGAGTTGCACAAGTGAGAAGTGTGTTAAAAGAAACTGTTAGCACAAAATTTATGGTTATATCTAACCAGAGTGACTCTAAATTGGTGAGACCTTGTCACCAGTCTAGTACTGTACTTAAATTTGAAGAGTCTAGGTAACATAGCGAAAGGGGCATTCAAGCAATTGTCACCCGCCGTCTTAGATGGTTTGGTCACATCCAACGAGCTTCATCATGCATCAAGACTGGTCACAGAGGTCAACGTAGACCTCGGAAGATGTGGAAAGACTGCATTAGTAGGGATGTGCAGGAGTGCAGCCTTGGCTACATTAGCCTACTTGACAAGGTGCTTGGAAAAAAAGGAATGAGAGCTAGCTGACTGCTAACTACACCAGTTACTGGGGAACCTGCAGCAGTATAATCAAAGCTCCGGATCTTGACTTGATTTGACTACCACTTTTCATGGAAAACTTTAACTGCATCCATGAGACACACAGATGGGAAAGTTACTGTTTCCTTTAAAATTTTTATCCATCAGGGATGCAGGACATATATCTGTCAGAATCTCTGGAACACTATATTTAGAATCAGAAAAAGATAGTTGAAATTTCTAGAACATATAATGAAAAAAGAAGGCTTAGAGAATTTGACACTCACAAGACATACTGAGGGCAAAAGGGACAGAGGAAAGCAGCTCATAACCTACATAACAAGCTTATATAAATGGTTGGCAGAACAGAGATTTAGCAAAAAGACAAACTTTACAAAGAGCTAAAAAAAAACAAGAAGTTGTTTTGGTTGTTTGTATTTAGCAACATATCAATGCCTCTATGGGTTATTTGATGCCAAAATCTAAATATTTTATTTTTGGAGATAATAATGGTTTTAGTTTTACAAGTTTTACTAATTAATCCTTAGCTGGGGGGATAATAGATGGATCCATATCTTTCCCAATGGTATTTGCACGTAAGTGAATATAATGAATTCAACTGGAAATGAAACTCAGCTCTCTGATTTAAAATCCCGAGCCATCATCTGTTAAACCACCTGCACATCCAAGCTTACAGAATCTGGTATTCCCATACAGTTACCCATCTAAATATTGTCCAGGTTCGATGTTACTTAATTTCTGTGATTGTACAGGAACGGATATTTCAACATGATGTACAAGAAGATGTGGAGAGCCATGATCGCCTGTCCTGAAGGGATGCACAACATAGAAGGGCTGCTTAGCATTTTTCCTAATAACTAGAAAGTAGAAACAAGCAGATAATATTAAAAATAAGAATTTTAAAAAAAGTAAGAAAAAATGGAAACCTATTTTTCATGTTTGCGGATATCTGAATTGCATAAATTCAGACTAATCTTCTCTACCCAGCAACTGAGTTGTGTTTGTTGATGCCAACACTGTTATCATTGATTGCAGTCAGTGAAACATGAGTATGTCCATTGTGCTTCCCTCAAATATTACTCTCTCTACTTCAAGTTGTCTGAAACCAACAAAAATATTGATATTCATAGTTTTTGTTTTTAAATAAAAGAACTGCATTATTAATTGGGACATATGTATTGATTTTTGTCATATTTTGATTTTGTATTTTTTTTCATTTCAATAACCTGATTTATAAAAACTGAATCGGGCTTATTATATATTGATCTATTAAAATTAGTTACTCATTATAGTCACAATATTTTGTCTATTGAGCTCTATGATGTGGCAGTTAGAGTAAAAATCACTTTTGTTTTAATTTCTGAAATGTGGAATTATCATTACAGGTTGAGAATCAAATTCATGAACCAATCCACTAGGCTATTGTCTCATGAAGTGATTTATTAATATTTATTAAACTTTTATGACACAAAGGTAAATCGGCTTAAGGACGAAAATGAAGTGAGTAGAGTGATATAGAAAATAAGCATTAAATATGAATTCAAACACCGACCTCAGAAACCATGTAACTATTTCAACCATGAGACATGTCACTAATAATTTATCCTTATTTTTACAACCATAATTAAAAACTAAATGAAAAATGCCAATGATAGAAATGACAAGTTACAATAAATCAATACAAGTCAAATTTGCCAATACAAGTTGAGAATCCTTTATCCAAAATTCTTGGACCAGAAGTGTTTCAGTTTTCAGACTTTTTTTTTGATTTTGGAATACAAGATATTTAAGATTTAATTTGTATATAGCATCAATAAAATGGGGCAGCTTGGGAATGGAACCCAAGCATAATCATGATATCCCTTTACATTTCATAACATGGCTTATACATATACCCCGAAGGTAGTCTTATATAAATAACATATACCGTGAAAGCAGTTTTTATATGAAATTTAATAAATTTTTGACACTAGTCATGTAATGGTCACTTGTGTTTTTAAGTGGTGCATTAAAATAGTTTTGTGATTTCTGTAAGTGTACAGAAAAACGTGATCAATACTTACAAAAAATATATAAATACAAGACTTTTTCACATTTTGAATAATATCTTTACTGGATACAAAACACCTGGTAAGTAATCCATGAATGAAGGTGTTGCTGTGACGAATTTCTACTAAAAACTTGCACCAGTGTAGGCTACATAGTTGGGCTGGGCAACCCCATCCAGGGAAGATGGGGGTCACTTATTCCAACAGATGCACATCCCCTAGGAACCTTCCCAGTGCTTTCTGAAATTTTCTAATTGTGGCAAGTCATGTCAGCACCTGAAAAACTTTTGAATTTTGGAGGTTTTCGGATTTTGGAATTTCAGATAAAGGATACTTAACCTGTATTATGCAAGTGGTTACTGAAAAGTTATTGACCTGACAAATAAGCCCTTCAAAAAAAAAAAAAAAAAAATCATTATCTGGTGTTTGTTGTTGTACTACTTAATAAAGATTTATTTCTGATTCTCAAATACATTTTACCAGACATGTCAGTTGGATGTGAACACTAAGAAAGCAAAACCTAAAATAAAGAAGTTGTCTTGCACACAGGGGCTCCGATCATCACATCTGGTCCACAAAACAAATCCCTGCAAAAATGCAATAGCCAATCACAAATATTCCTGCACTAAAAAAAGAATAATGTCCTTGGGATGCTATACCCATTAAACCAAAGATATAAAAGTGGCACTTGTTGCCAACAACAGGCTGTTCAGCTTCAATACTCCGGCCTTGTCACACAACCACCAGACCATCAAACACCTCACTGGTGTCAATTTAAACCATGAAGGACATATATCAAGCCCTACTAACAACACCAACTCACCTTCATTAATTCACTTCAGTCCTCTCTCCTGGTACCAACTGTGACCTAGGCCAACCAAGAAATTGGTCAACTACTGGCCCTACTGACAACACCTTTACACCTAATCACTTTCCTTAACAATGGCAATTAAGGAATCACATATGAACAGTTTTTGTAACCTTTCACACAAACTATGTACATATTTTGAATTTGACCAACACATGCTGTTGAAATCTTAATTTTTGTTTGGTTCCTTTCCTTTGCAATCAAATGCTCATAACATTGGTCATTTGATTAGATTTTGTGAAGTGGGTTGGGATAAGTACTTTACAACACCTTCTTGTACACTGATATATTTAAACTAGTATCATTATTTTGGTTGTTATAGTCACAATATTTGAGCTATTCTATACCCTTCATATGGAATAATATATACCCTTCTATACCCACGGTAGAGTAATTGATAGCCACTCAGATTGAGGAATTGGAGAGCAGAGTTCAAATTCCAGTCAAGTCCATTACATTTACTTATGTGCATTTACTTATCCTTGGGAAAGGTATAAATTCATCTCTTCCTTCCAACTAAATAGCAGGACAAAGTGGGCTCTATTTCCTTGGTTGGCAACCAATCTAGGAGAAGAAAAATTCTGAATTCAAAACCAGCCTGAAGAGAGTTGAGCTCTACCAGGCTGTCTTTCCCATGAAACACCACTGCTGCTGTGACTGCAGTAGATATGGTGCCCCTACAATCCTAAGGTTTATGGGATTCATGATTTTGATACCCTTCATTCTTTACAGGTGTTCACCGTTTTGGGTAAACTCTGAGGAATTTTGAACAAAAGCCCTTTATTCAATCTACAGGGAGAGATTGTTCTTATTTTGCTGTCTATACTAATAGATATACAATATCAGTTAATTCTTTGTAGTTGGTCTTTGGGATACCATTTTCACATTTTTTATTGAACCAATGTATATGACTTTCACTGCCTGAACCAAAGATTCAAATTAATTCATTTAATCAAGACTTCCATGAAAAATAAAACAAAAACTAGGGAATATAATGATTAAGATGACTAGGTGACTACAACAATCGAGATGAGGATGCTATTTTGAATAGATCAATAAAGATCATTTTTTGTTTCAGAAATACAGGTACTGAATTCATCTTGTCTATATATTTTTTTTTTTTTCACATGGTACAATTCATTAAGTATTCTATAAGGAATAAACTCATTATAAGATCTGTTCACTAACTGCTACCTTACAAAAATTTTACTTGTAGATTAGACTTCAGGAGTTGTAACATGAAACTGTGGCTTAGGTTCTAAAACATTTTCCTCTATATGATTTATATCAGGAGACATCTGTTGTTCAGATTAGCATTCATGGTATTAAGTTCTTTATTTTTTTAATTTTATTTTTTTACAGTAAGGTTCATCCTGTACAAGGCCTAGGGGCCACTCAAGGTAGAGGATTATGATAAGGAGTAGTTTTTATGAATAGGAGGGGAAGATAATGGTTGACTCTAGACTTGAACAGATTAAGATTGTAGTGATAAAGTAATGCTAACCTACTGCAGAAAAAATCTGCCTCAGTCATGTATCAAAAGATACATGATTGCCTAAGCATGTATCACGCATGGCACATAACTGACTGATCAGGGAAACATCTTCTGAGGAACTTATTCCATAAAGAAGCTGCTGGGGTGGAACTTATTTCTCGCTGATGGAATATGGAGGAATGTGGGTGGTTTGCTACTATCTAAGTGGCATGGCAGGTTGTAGCCCAGAAGATCTGATCTGGTAGAACCAGGAGATGCAGATCGTCCAAGCACTTTCCATGGTAGTAATGATAGAACAGTGAGAGACTCACCACACCCTGCCTCTGTGAGAGAGGTTGGAGGGTGGAAAATAATTCTTCTCCCACAAGGACTCTGAGATGCTTTTGAACTCTACCATGACTGAAAAGTGAGGTCTGGGCAGTTCCTGTCCAAGTATGGAAACAGTACTCCATTTTTGGCTTGATCTGGCTCTTATAAAGGTAGAGGATAATATGAGGAGTCAGGTACTTACTGCAGTGCATTCAGGGGTGAAACACGGTTGACTAGTTTTTTCTGGAATTTTTTTGTGGTATAAAGCACTCTATTCCAGAAAAGATTCATTTGGAGATTAGGGCAGCAGTTTTGTGGGGAGCATGTTTGAAGAAGATTGGGAGAGGAGCTTCCATCATATAGGAATAGTGAAAAACTGTTCTATGGATTGGTAATTCAGGGGATGTCATTGGTTTGGAGTCAATCTGGACACTAACTAGGAAATAATCTGACATGCCAATGGGAGATAGAACTTTTGCTTAGCATTTTTTAGGGCAGGATGTTAAAGTTTGAGGAGGTTTGCCTGCTGTCCAGTCACATCTGGGACTGGAGTGAGTTCTTCAATGATTTGTGTTAGTTCATATGTGATTGAGAAGTCTCTGTAATATCTGCCTTCCTTATTGGTTTTGTTAGAATGGACTAACTTTGCTTTGTGGTGAACATTGAAGTCACCACATATGTAAAAGTCGGCTGATAGATATTTGATGAGGATATTGTCAATCCTCTCTGATGTTTGATTGAATATTACTGACTCTTTGACCTGAGGATGATACAGGGCAAAGATGAACGGGGTACTATGGATAAGTGCCATGCGGAAACACATATATGGGAGATCAGGGTCCTTATTCTTTGTGTCCCTGCCACAGAGAAACCTGTCCTTGAGCCTGTGACCATGGTGATTTAGGTGATCGTATTTTGCTATAATGGGTGAGTAGCCTGGGGTTGTGAGATCCTGCAATGGATTTGAGGCACTGATACCCATTTCAGACAGAAACAGACGGTCAGGTTTAGCCTGAAGAAGATAGTCCCATTTCTGGAAAGTTGGAGCATAGACCACTTACATTGGGGGAAGAGATGGTATAACTGGGGGTCTACCTTTTTTTTTTTTTTTTTTTTTTTTTTTTTTTTTGAGGTCGGCTTTGTTCATTTTCAATTTGATTGTTTTCATGTTTATTTTGGTTGGTTTGGTGGATGACTAATAGGCAGTGAAGCAGGCATCTATTGGAGATGCATGCAGAAATAACCTGGGTTGACTTGCCCAGAGATAGTGCTGAGACAATACCCATCATCATGGCATCAAGAGGCCCCGCTACTGCACGGTCTAGAAACCATTCATAAAATGGTGGTACAATAGACCTGATATTATATGCCTGCTGATAGGAGAGCCTTCTTTGAAGTTACTTGAAGTTTCAGATCTCTGTGTATTAGGCAAATAATTCCCAAACCACAAATAACGTTAATCTCTAGCACCCTTAATTAGGAGGTAAATAACCTAGGAAAGATTCAGGTGCAATATTCCAAGTGTATGTGTCTCATCCGCCTAGAGATCAGGGCAACAGAACTCCTCCTTGGATCAAAAACATTGTATCAGTCAGAGTCCTAGGGTACCAAAGCATGCTTGCTCATATACATGAGGACTAAAGGACCCATTGGGAGAAGGTGGGGTGACAAAGGTTGCTCATGGACAATGTATACATTTTTAATACCATATTTCCTATCATATAATGTGCATTTGTTGTTTGGCAAAGAATATTTAGAAAAGACTAATATTGAATTGATGATTCATCAATATTATATATTTAATAACAAAGATGATGGAAACAGAAAGAAAAAGAATCTTGATGAATCTTTCTAAATTTATAACTCCCTGCATCTCTTGTTCATGCGCATGTATAGTTACAACATAAACCAACCCAATCTGATGAAGTCCTAGAAACATGTCACAAAATCTTTTTCAAATTTGTCATACACCTTTTCTTTTAAAACTGTTCTTGATATATATAAAAAAATATATATTGCTATCCCACACATATATATATATATATATATATATATATATTAAGAATTATAGTTTTAATGTGTGCTATATTTATGGGATAAAGTGCTCAATATCAGAGATATAGCATATGTAAATATAAAAGTGAACTTTGAAGCCACCATATATATATATATATATATATATATATATATATATATATGGTGGCTGGCCACTCGTATCTGAGGATGCCTGTTTACTAGAGGTGGCTAGATAATCCCTGCCGAAGATGCCTGCTTAGGCACATTTGTGTTTGTTAACACCCATGGAGCCTACCTGTGCTTTATACTGTAACTATGCTGAGCAGACCTTAGTTATAGTTACTGTGGGAGAGAGTGTGATCAAGTCTGAACAAGGCCAGCACACTCAAATGTTCGCTCATGATGACTTGTGACTTGTGGCTAACACAAGCATTGATGGCTCCCAAAAGGTTCAATCTATCAAATTTCACTCACAAGGCTTGAGTCGACTTGTGGTATGGTTTTCAGGCATTTTCCAAAAGGTGCCACACACAGATCATCTCCTCAAGACCAATTGTGACACTATTTGTTACTGGTAATCATAAGAAGGTTTTTTTTTAATAGAGGGAACAATGAACAATGTACTGACAGACTCCTGTTGAAAAAATAAGAAGAGCTAATGGATAGACCCTGGGGGAAAGATTGTGGATTTTAATTCTCATGTAGACAGCCATCTGAATTGCGTGTTTGGGTTTTGAACAATGAAACAGATAGGGTTGACATGGATTTGAACTGCGACAGGTCAAATGGCAACAATGATTGACACTTGGCCGTTCACACACACAGCTAAAAATATGGGCTATGAATGGAAAACATTTCTGCGTAAACAACAAATTTAGAATTAATCTTTACTGGTTGGAGGGTTGCTGAGGTAGCATGTGGTCATCACTTGTGGAGGAGGGGAATTCCTTGAAATTATGCAGGACCCATACAATGGAGATGACAGGCAGCATGAGGAACTGGGTTCCCTGGCTGCGTTGTGCTCTGCGCCGGTTTGGGTGAGTGTCAATGGATACGAATGCCCCGAAGCAAGTAAGAGAGTTCATTCCAGCCACCTGTCACAAGATAGCCCATGTGATTATCTGCTGATGAGAATTTCTGACATCAGCCTTGTGCTGAACTTTACCAAATCAGTAAAACAAACTTTACCAAGTCAACAAAGTGTCATGTCTAAGAAGTGGGTTGAGCTGATAATTGTTTGCATGCAAACTCTTGGATTTAACAACAATTAACCAATTACTGTATGAAGGACTTGATATAAAAATAGTATTTATTTTTTTTAATGTATTCATGTGTTATTTTCTTTCTTTACGTCTTTGCACTACTTGGACCAGCCCAATATGAAGATACCTGACAACGATTCGATCTTGGCCATCTTATGATAAAAGCAAATCATAACATGGGATGAGGCAGGACCTGGATCAAAGCGATCACTTCATCGATCAGTCACAGTATTGGACATCTTGCATGACTGGGGAGGGTGTAGAGTGACACAGTAACATCAAGGAATCACCTTCCTGTTGAGATTCAGACTCGGGTTTCATTGTCAGAAAGCGAATGTTTTAATCACTCGGCCATGTGCCCATGATATATGTATGCTAAAAATATAGTTTTACGGTATGCTATATTCAGGAGTAAAAAGTGCTCAATATCAGCGATAGGGCATATGTAAATATAGTTTGTGACATAAATACCTGAGCTAGATGAAGACACCATTGCCACTAATATTGGAGGTATTTCTGCTGCACCTGGTATAAAAGTGGGCACTGAGGTCAACACCAAGTAGCAATAGTTTGTTTCATGCTTGAAAGCAATCTTCAGCCTGGAAGGTTGTGAACAAGCATCAAACAGACCTGTGGTGCTTGATGTCCAATTATTTATATATATATATATATATATATATATATTACAATGTATGTTTTTCTATTTTTTAACATTTTGATTTTAAATTATAATTTAGTCACTTATAATTGTTTGGTCATCAAAAGACTAATGTGCCAAACACGAGGTGTTTAGGTGTTAGTCTTGTACTAGCAACCTAATGATTGGAGTATAAGGTATAAGGGTGATTTTATAGGAGCCCTTTTGGAAAAAGTTGCACTTTATAAATTATGAAATACGGTATCTTTTATTTTAAATGATATTAGTAATTCCTTTATCATAAAATTTTTTTTAATGATATTACTTAAAAAAATAAACAAACAACATTTAAAATAAAAAGGAACATTTATTTGGATCAGATAACATTTTTTTCAAATGTTTATAAAATATTTTAAGGGAGAGAGATTTAATTTAAAAAAAAATTAATTTTTGTAAATGATTTCCTGATTTTATTTCAACCTTCCTAATTCATAATTACTTGCTTATTCAATTTTGACAAAACCGAAGTTATAATTATTGATTTTTTTTTTTAATTAATTGTAATCATTTATAATTTACTTCCTTCATAAATTCTGTTAATTTACCAATCACATTCAAAATAATTTGATAAATGCTAGTGTTTTTGGCTTTAATTTTTCAGTAATTATCTTAGTTTAAGATATAACTGTTGTGAAATTATTATGAACTTTGGCACTTATAAAAGTCATTATAATCCGAGGTGAGACTCAGCCAAAGGTGAATAAAGTTTACAAAGCTCTTTCTGTTTATCATCTTTGATTTTATTACAATATGCATTAAATAAAATATTTCTCTTTGTTTGCTTTGTGAATCTAATTCTGTTTATGAGCAAGTCGGTCATTTTGTTTTATTTTTTAAAATTTGCTGATAGAAATGACATAATAAATTCAAACAAATGTACATTGTTCATTTTGTTTTACAGACACGAAAACACCCAAAGTTTGTAGTGAAGGAAATGGAAAGTATGTACATAGATGAACTAAAATCAGCCATAAATCTATTGATGGCCAACTTGGAAAGTCTACCAGTATCAAAAGGCAGCAATGAAACAAAATACTCGCTCAAGAAGTTCCAGAAATATAACCGGTAAGTTTTCTTTTCTTTTTTTCTTTCTTTTTTTTCTTTAATCATTTCAAGCAATCATATCCCAAAAGGTTAACAAGCGTGAAAGAATAAGGATAAAGAGAAACATTATTAAGGAGTGAGAATAATAAAAGAAGAGGAACGAAGACAGTAGATAACAATTGACATTGTATTTAAATCTTTGAAGGGAGAAATGTGAGAGAAGAAACTGTTAGCATAGAAATTACAGTAGGAATATAGCCAGTTCAACTGTAAAATGATGAAATCTTGCTGCCATTCTAATAATGCGCTTAAATTCATAAAGTCTAACCACCATAGCAGAAAGTCCATCAGAATAATTACCATGAAAGTATTTATAGAAAAGGCAATCTACATTATGGCAGTGAGAAAGTGACTGAAGCCAAGATGCGAGGTTAGGATCAATAGTATTGCAGATTGTTCGTTGGATTTTATCAAGAATCTCTAAATATATAGCAGGCGCACTAGACTAGTTGTGGCAGCAATATTTTTTATAAAAGTATTTTTAATAGCATCTTGTTATACTCTGCTTCAAATTAGATCTCTTTTTGATTTACACCACATCAACTGAAGGGTTTCCTTCAGTTGAATGTGATTGCTCTGAAAGCAAAATAAAAAAAAATAATTAAAAAGTTGCTTTCTGTACAGGGGCTTTGATCATTGCACCCTACTTACAAAAAAATATTCCAAAAATATAAAATACAATTTAAACATTGGAGTAAGTTATGAACATTGCTGCTAAAGTTAAAATATGACAAAAAGCACTGTGTCATGTATCTACGCTTAAAAGACCCCACTCATGACACTCAAAGCAGTAAGCAGGCAGTCAGAGAGTCCACCAGTGACCCTGGCCCACACACAACTGACTTGCTCATCCTTCAGGTCGCTTCCCTTGCCCACAGAGAGACATTCTGCCTTGATCCTTAATACCGGCAATACAGAAAATTTCATTTTAACATGTTTCCTTTTCTTTTCGGCAGTACTTTGTTGCTATGTGGTATATAATATTGTCTTTTAATCTTTCCTTTCATTAAGGGAGTATATTTCAGCTAATATGGATCAGAAATATTTGCTGAAATTTAGCAAACTTTCATTGTTCTTTGTGTAGATAAATGATCAAAGTTCTAGTTTTCCATTTTTAATTCCATATTTGTCTCTTGGACTGTGAGTTATTAGGTCTACCCTCTAGTCTGTATAGCTGGTTATGTCATATTCATTAATAAATGTCTAAAATAATTAAGAAAATGAAAACAAATGACCATATAAAATTCAGTAATGGTTGACAGTGCTTGTGTTCATGTCACAAAATAGCATGAAATCTGTTTGTCATATGGTTTCTCAAGAAAGTATAAACAGTATTGCTTTATCTTGTAATGGTTTGAGGGAGTAAAAAAAATACATTGTAATAATTAATTTCAATCATTTGAAATTTCCAATGTTTTTATGAATCTAGTCATCATTTGGTTTCTTTAAAAATTATTATAAATTGGAAATAGCTTGCAATTCTGAAGAACTGTAACCTAAAGAATCAACAAAAACAAATGGCTGATTGATATTCTCTTGTCTTATTAGTTTTAATGTTTTCATTTCGATCAGGCAATGGAAACTGGGGGAAAATGTTACTTTTCAAAGTTTTGTTTACATTTCTTTCTTATGATTATTTTTCTCTTTTTCCCTTTTGTTTATAGTTTTTTTGTTTACATTTCTTTCTTATGATTATTTTTCTCTTTTTCCCTTTTTGTTTATAGTTTTTTTGTTTACATTTCTTTCTTATGATTATTTTTCTCTTTTTCCCTTTTGTTTATAGTTTTTTTGTTTACATTTCTTTCTTATGATTATTTTTCTCTTTTTCCCTTTTGTTTATAGTTTTTTTTTGTTTACATATTATTTTTCAAACTTTTTTTTTTTCATAATTTTCTTCCTTTTGTTCTTTCTGGTTTCATTCTTTTTCCTATTTTCTTCGTTATTTAAGTCCTATTTTTTTTAAAATTCTGCATTTTCTCTTTTTTATTTTACTTTTAACTAAAGTTTTAGATATATATCCAAATAGTTTTTTTAAAATTTTAGTATTCTTATTCAGGCACTTTAATATCTGGTTACTGATAAGAAGTTTCAAAAAAATATTTGGTTATACAGGTTAGCCATCACCAATCTTGCAATCAGTAATCTGGCACTAATATCTGCAGGAACAATTTCATATTTCCTGTGTTGCTACACAAATCTTCCACTACCGTTTGTTGGCACTAACTGCTGCATTGGTTGTTTTTGAGTACTTTCAGTCACCAACAAAGCATTTCTACTTGTCTTTTGGGCATTTTTATTATAATTTGTTAACGTTTAATTCCAGTCATGACTCCAGTGTATTCAGGGAGTGCTTCTTGTGGTGTGAAATACAAACACCACATTTTGTCCACTTTACCTGTATTTCATTCAAATTTTATTTTTATTTTATTAATCAAAATATAGTGACCTACAAGATATTTTAAAGGTAGGATAAAGAGGTTGTCTGTTGGATTAAGTGTATTCTAATGTGACCATCAATTATCTGTTAAAAATTATCTGAAATTATTATTATGATGCCAAATTAGTGATGAGCAACCTGTATACATCTGCACTGATTTGCTGTATGTGAATGTTATTTTATAATTTATGAAATTCACTTGTGTATGCAAAGGATTCCCTTATTTGGACATGTTTCTATTATTTAAAAATACTTTTGTATGATTCTACTCCTTTGTAGAGATATGTAATCTTACTTAGACGGTACCCCTAAAACTAGAATTTGAAGGTAGTACATTGGTGTACATTTCATCATTCGGTAGTCAAGAGTTAACAATTTTCTGAACCAGTCAGACATGTTCTGAATTGACTGTTCCTTCTGCCGCAACTTTTTCTCTCTCTAAAATCAGTGTGTGTGAAATTTTGCTTTCATTTGGGGGGAAATTACTACAGAAACTGTTTAAATTTTTTTTCTTTATTCATTTCATCCCATGCAAGGTGATAAAGTCACTAAGGTGTAAGGGGTTGCTGAGAGTGAAAGAAACTTAGAAAAGATAATAAAAAAAAACATGATTTCAAGGAAAAAAAAGATGATGATTGATGTTTTAAATTCTTTAAAATTTTAAGAAAGAAGCTTTGGGTACGACACAATTTTACAAATTTTTCACATGTAGTGAAATGTCACTTGACAACTATCCATGATCTGGCTGAAACCTTATCACTGCACAATCAAGGGAAATTGTCAGACCATTGATGAGATATGTTATTTTTGCTCTCTCTCTCACACACACTTTGCCTTGTTGAGGTACAATAAGAGGTACTTGGTTTCAGTACATTAAGGGGTTTTGGAAAGTTCTTAGTCTGACAAAATATTCTTAAAAAAATTCTGATGTTTGGTCAATTGTTCAAATTTTGGGAAGTTGATTGGGCTGAGAACTTTCTAACAAACCTTTGTACAAATGTATCAATTATGTCTATGTGTACACATACATATATGACCAGTGAGTACATTAAATTTTGGTAAAATATAGATTCAGTACAACTGTTGCATATTCTGTATATAGAATATAACAACTGGATTAGCCTTGGATTTGTAGTCCATACTGTCAACATCATTTTTGGGGCTTGATTATATATTTTAAGAATGTCCTGCATTAAAGGAATTGTTACAGAATAATTCCATTTCAATTCTTAATAATTCTGCTTATTCAATAGTGATGATAATAACTGTAACAATAAATGTAGTAACTAAGTAATACTAAATAAGAGATATTCCTAGGCATAGGACAAGAAGATGTGTAGAGCCATGATCACCTATGTCTTGAATGGACATGACACATAAAAGAAGTCATCCTTATTTGATGTTTCCACTGAATACTGTACTACCTGGTCCAGGGATTGAACTCAGAATTACTGTTACCAAATTGGCAATCCAAAACTTTAAAAGACTAGTCCATGGGTAGCAAAACGGTGGCTTGTGAGCCACATGTGGCTCTTTGACCTTTAATATGCGACTCATAGAAATGTGTTGGCTGAGTTCCTTTTTTCATCACAGTTAATATAAAAGGTAAATAAGAAAAATTTCAATCTTTATAACTATTTACTGGGTATGAATTCTGGCTCCATTACATTAAGATGTAAGTTTAATGTTAAAGTGTATGTAACAAAAACATATGTGTAAATTTTATTCATGTCTTGCAGCTGAACTTTATCATAGGTGGCTCTTAATTTAAGCAAGTTTGGCTACCCCTAGACTAGGCTATGATCTCATGCGAACATGACAAGCAATAACAGAGTAGTACTAAATAAGAACAAGGCAAAATATTCCTAGATGTGGACAGTGGAATGAGAACTATCTACTCCTGTAGATTAAATAAAGGGTCCAGTTCAAAATTCTCTGAAAGATTCCAAGATTAACAGACACCTGAAGAAGGCCAAAATGTTGTAATAATATCAAAAATGGGGATATTATTCTGAATGCCAATAATAACTCCTCAGAAGTTCAGATAGAAATAAAATAAGAAGCATTATTTCCAAAGTATCCATTGTAGATTGTACTCTTAATGACAGATCATCTCAGACATTGGGTGTATGAAGTGATAATAGTATTTTTAGTATTATTGTTATCGTTGCACTTACTCGCAATTTATCTTAGAAATTCCTGGCTCAAATCCAGCCTGCTCTTATTACTGAGGTAGACATGACAGCACCAATGCTTCTACCGGAAAAAAAAAACAAAAAAAAACTTCCCACCAACCCAATATCCTCATAATATTCTCTCCATTATTCTTGTCCAAATTTGTAGCAGACAAGAAGACATCTTCTTCTGTCCTTTCCCTCATGTTGAGAAAGTGAAAATCTCACAAGATTTTGTATTTGCTCATCTGTGGCCATTGTTGGTTGTAGCGGGTCATCTCTGTTTATAAAGTGCACTTGAACTCTACTTTCTCTAAATATGGCCTCAATTGTGTGGCACTGTTACTGCCTATTGCATTTTTTTTAAAATAAACATTTTATTTTTAATGTATTATTTTCTTAAATTTTATTTTTCTGAAAATAGCCTGAATTAAGCACACAGATATTCTTTAACAATAGCTGATTTCTAGTGCAAGTGATCATTTACATATCCACTTAAATCCTGAATTGTTATATACAGTGCTTATTTACATTTTTTATAATCATTTGACCTCAAGAAAGGAAAGAAAGCCACTAAGTTGCAAAGGGTTACTGAATATGGAAGAATGGGCAAAAAAAAAACATTAAGGAAAGAGAACTATAAAAGAGGAGGAATTAAGAAGGTGGAAGATATCAATTGACATTGCATTTAAAATTTTGAAGATTAAAGTTGACTGGAAAGCAAGAAGCTGGAAGAGAGTTCCAAAAGCAAGAATTGTGAGAGAAGAAACTGTTAGTATAAATCTTATGATTATATATAGCCATTTTAACTGTACAGTTTTGAGACCTTTTTGCCAATCTAGTACTGTGCTTAAATTCATAATGTCTAGGTACCAAAGAGGAAAGTTTATTAGATCAATTACTATGAAAATATTTATAGAAAAGGCTCAGGAAAGCTACATTACAGTAATGGGAAAGTGACTGAAGCTGAGATGTCAGGTCAGGACCAGTAACATTCCAGATTCTTTGTATTTTATCTAGAAGCTCTAAATACATAGCAGACCACATGTGGCAGCAATATTCAAAGCCTGAATGAGTGATATACTTATAAATGTGTAAGATTGATTCTGGTAAGAAAAAAACTATCTAGTACGATACAGTGAACTAACTTTCTTAGCAGTATAAACTGAAGCTCTCACGATTCAGCAATACCTTAAGCATATCAACATCTTTTGGGTTTTTTTTATTACATCTCAATTTCTGCATCTTTTATCTGTTTATAAAATTATATAGCCAACTATTTCTACAAAAGAGTAAATTATCAACAAATTTACTCTTTTATAGAAATGGTTGACGATAGTTACATTTCACTAGATTATGGGTTGAAATCAGTTTTTCAGTTGAGTTTGTAATACCAGCTTAGTTTAACCAATCTTCATGTATTTATTCCATCATTAAACTGTTCTGGCAAGTATTACTGACTATTAGTTATTTATATCACTTTAGTAATACTGATTTTGCTAAATCCTTTGTTTGAAACTGCTTTATTTAATGACAATTTGGTCAAAGTAACTATCAAGAATGGAACTTCATTGTCATCTTTCTG
The DNA here is from genome assembly GCA_964036315.1 of Acanthosepion esculentum. NCBI lineage: Eukaryota > Metazoa > Mollusca > Cephalopoda > Sepiida > Sepiidae > Acanthosepion > Acanthosepion esculentum. The sequence continues at coordinate 11,813,347 of OZ038510.1, forward strand.
TCCATTGTTTTCCTATTCTGTTCACAACACTGAAGACTGCACAGGATCAACTGATTCTCCTAATCAGAATATGACATTTTTCATTGTTATGCCCTTCCAGGATGTAGGTGATCATTACTCTCCACAGGTTTCTTTTCTTTTAAAATATGTAAATTTGCATTACACTGATTGTTCTTGGGAAAGATAGGGTTTCTTGTTGTCTTATTCATAACTCAGTGTTTTCCTAGTTAGGTGGCCAACCAAGGCTCTCTAGCCTAGTCTGATATTTAATCTATAAGTGGGGAATGAGAGCTATAATCTAGCCTTTCCCAAGGGCATTTGTCCAAAATGAATACAAATTATCTCAGCTGGAATCTGAACTTGGCTTACAAATTTTTTTTTTCCATGTTTTTAATGGTTTGTCCCCCTGCACCACCTACTGAGATTTTATAAGCACAATATGCAGTTCCTTTGAAATTCTTTTCATCTGCCAATAGTTAAGATGAAGCTGATTTTACTTAGGTATGATTTTATATTCTTTCTCATTTTCTTTTCAAAACCTTGAGATAATCAGCTGATTGGATAGAATGGCAGAAAAACAGAGTTTTTTTTTTTTTTTTTTTGCCTTTAATGCTTTGTATATTTGTTTGGTTTGTTGTTGCCATTGTACTTTCACCCACCCACTTTTTTTATACTGCATTCTGTTGCTAAGCTGCACATGTGCTGCTGTCAACATGATGCATTTAGCAGTATCATTCTGTCTGCTGAAGATGCTGCTGCCTGTCAGCTGGCCTATAAAAGCCTGACATGGAAATTAAAAATACTGTCAAGGCTACAAGAAGATTGGGATTAGGAGTTGTAAAGAAAGTCTTGTAATTTTTTTTATCATTTATTTTATTAACTATAATAATGATTGATGATAGCATAGATTGAAAGACTTATTTTGTTTGCTACTACTATGTCTGTTTTATTAAGCGTCTAGTATAGTTGCTTTTCTTAGAAACAGTTTTCAATAATGGACAGTTACTGTCTGAATTTCTGGAATGAAGAATGATCATTATTTACACAAATTTGAAGTATTATCCTCATCTTTGTTATTATGACAAAGTTTTGGTCATTGTGCCCTCCAGCCTTCATCAGGTGTATATAAATTGGGTTAAACTACAGGGAATTATGAACTAAACCCTTTATTTAATCTATGAGGATAAACAATAACTGAGCATTACTAAAAATAAGAACTAGACAAGATATTCCATCGGTGAGAAGTAAGTTCCACTCGGACTGCTTTTTCCTGTGAACCACTGCTATGTGGAACAGACTCCCAAGATTTTTTCCTGATCACTACAATCTTAACCTGTTCAAGCCTAGAGTTAACCATTATCTTCCTCTCCTATACATATATCTCTAGACATGAGCAGTGGAACGAGAACCATCTACCCTTATAAATTAAAGAAAGGATTCAGTTCAGAATTCCCTGTAGGTTATAATATACACCTGATGAAGATTGGAGAGCACAACTGATGAAAAGTTGTGATAACAACAAAAATGAGAGCAATAGTCCACATGTAAATAGTGTAAATCATGGCTTGGCTTTGCAAAAGGAAGATCAAGAGGGAGTCTGTACATGTCAAATAGTGTAAATAATGGACATTTAATTGGTTTTGACAGATTGGCTTTGATAGATATTTATTTGACTTATTTTATCCAAGTTTATATTCATGAGGTACCTAGTGAGAATCAGAGTGACTTTCCTTAATTTCTTTGATAGACAATGTTTATTTTTGTTACCACAAATTAATGAATAAGAACTCCATGGTTTGTACAGAAGCACCTTTAATCTTCTATAAATTTGCATAAGGCTTAATTTTGTCCATATATTCCCATGTAACATCAATAGAACAAAACAGTCCATCCTGTACCACTAACAGTATTCACTCACCTGGTTGTTAGGACTGAATGTGATTTGTACATAAAAGTATACCTGTCTCAATATATTATTGATATGCATGTATTTTTTTTCACTTTCATTTTTGGTCAGTTATGCACAAAAATTTTACTTTGCTCAATCGAGTTCTGATGAGTGAGAATCGGTAACAAGTTAGCTCATCCTGTTATTCCTTTCTTATTATTATTACTAGCATACCTGTGCTGTCTTTTGATAGTAAGATGCAATGAAACAAAAGTCTTGAACCAATGTATTGTTCTTCAATAAAGTGGAGATAAACAATTCACAACGAAAATAGAAGCCAATGAACCATTTAATTAATCCATTTCCTTTATATTTTTTTAGATGTACAAGATTCATTGATTACTATTGGTATTATAATGAAATGATTAAAAAAATGATTTTCTTATTTAAATTTATAGTGCCACCAAAAAGAAAATATAAGGAATACAATACATAGAACCCTGTAAATAACTTAATACATCAATTAATTTAGGGCATCTTTAGTGAATAAATATTGCTTCATTAAGTGATATATTGTGCTTCAAACAACAGCTGCAGTTAGGCTGATTGATTCTAACTTTTTATTTCTTTTAATATGCCTTTAAAGAAATCATGTTATTGTAAAGAAAATGATATTTGCATATTGAAATCACTCGGTGAGAATATCAATAGGAATGAACAAAATCATTGATTTTTATTTTTTTTTTTTTTAAATTTATGTGACACTGTTAGTTATTCTTTAAAATATTTTTTATTAACGTGAAATCATGAAATACCTTTTAAAAAAATTTGTATGTAAGTAAAAACAGAAGAATATGCATATCTACAATTTGTATGTAAATAACCTGTGTGAGCACATATGTATGTGTATATGTGTGTGTGTGTGTGTGTGTGTGCATATCAGGTCTGATCAAATATCATCGGAGCTGTTGCTATGGTAACTGAGTTAAAGTACTCAGAATGAAGCTGTTTGGCACAGATAGACCTTGAACTCTGTCACGCATGCACACTAAGTTATAATGTTCTTGCTCATTTCTGTTGTTTATAGCAGTGCTTGGAAGGAAAGTGTGTAGAGTGTGGGTGTCTCATCACACCACAAAGGTTCCATTAGTGACCATGTCTTCTGCAGCAGTTTTTTGCCAAGCACAACCATCTCCAGGTCTGACAACCACCATGTTTCCCAGATCTCACTCCTTATGACTTTTTCCTATTCAAAAATCAAACACCACTTGAAAGCAATAAGATTTCAAGATGTCGAGGAAATACAAGCGAATGTGACATGGCAGCTGCTTGCTATCTTAAAAAAGGAGTTCCTGGAATGCTTCCATCAATGGAAACAATGTTGGATATACAGTGTGTGGCTTCAGAAGGGGACTAGTTTGAAGGAGATTAAATGCTGAATTGATATGTGTTGTAGTTTTATTTTTATAGCATCAGTCTTGATACTTTTTGATCAGCCCTCGTGCATACATTCATGTAACTAATTTTTTGTACAGGTATTTCCCCTTGATTGAATTTGCATATGAAATTGTATTGTGTATATTTAAATGCTTATACTTACATACATCACTTTTTATATCTACACACACACACACACACACATATATATTTTTTCTTTTTTTTTCTTTGAGAATTCAGACTTGTCTAAATGTGTATATAAAAATTCAGTGTCTGAGAGTATGTACTGCATTTTCTATATTATTAAGTAGTTTTTTCCCTTAAAAGATTTATTTAAAAATTCATGGTGAAGGTCATGGTTTCGTGTAGGCTAGTAACTACATATTTTTATTCACCCAGATTAGTCATGAGGCGACCTTCAGGATCAAACATATGAGGACTGTCCAGAATTTTTTCAACCATTTTTAATATCTCAAGGACTGGTTGTATGACCTTGATATAACTTGACAACCAATCAGAGGGGGCCTTAATGTGCATGCATGAAAAGATGTTCTCCCACGTGATTACTCAATTGGCAGTGAAATGCCAATGAATAAACTTGTGTTCTATATAACTCTTGGATTCACAATAATTGAAACAATAAATTCTTCAACTGTTGAACAGTGTTCATTGACAAACATTGTACCATCCAAATCTGCCAGTCCCATTCTAGTCTAGATTTGGACCCCTCTAACTTCTGGCCTTTTCCAAAGCTGAAATCACTATTGTAGACAAGATGGAGTACAATACACTGAGGTGGGAATGTGCTGAAAAGTTTTGAGGTTCACCCACTTCCCAAAATCTAACTAAACATCAGATTATTTTTTCCTAAAGGACTTCTTGGTTCAGTGGAATACATTTCAACACCCCTTCACCAATGTTTTAAAATGGCTTTGAGTCAATGAAGCCTGTAGGCCTTACTGAGGATCAAGCTTCTTTGAAACTTGCAGGCTGGCATTACAGAATCACAAATAAAGAATTGTACCAAATAACAGAACCCACATCACTTGAGGACTTTAAACAACTGCAACATGTAAAATGAGTAGCATTATTAATCTTGAAGGAAAAATGATATAAGAAAGATGTTGACATTCCACACTACTCAAAAGAAAAGGTTAGGTGGCAAACCTCTATCAATACTGGAAAGATCAGTAACAGTTACTGGATTTGAGAAACCTATTTTCATGAAAAATTGTCCAAATAAAAAGAGTTTCTAAATTTCAACCGAAAATAGCACTGGCTAAACAGTCAATGAATACCAAATGTTTCCTTATAAGGATACCATCACAATTAACATTGACAGCTGATGATGAACTTGAAAGTGGACTTTGCAGACTATTTGAAAAAGTGGTAGTTCCCAAGCAGAGCATTTTGGAGGGAACTAGGGTGACAATTCTCCAGGATATCTATGAGAGGGCATCAGTCCCTGGACTGTGATCTACTAGAAGACTCCTTAATACCAACCATATGAGAGAACTGGTGGTGCTTGTCGATGATATTTTCCATATTTTTTATATTTTGCTGTTGGCTGGTTAGCCTAACTGTTCATAATTTTGAACTGAATCTTGACCAGCCTTGAAACTTGTCACTCAAAAAGCAGCATTTGACATAAAGAATATTTGTCTATGCATGATGAAACATTTTAAGGGTTTTGGTAGCAGATCTTCTGAGCTTTGCATTGAAAACATCTAGCACTTTGAATTTATCAGATATTGTCAAGATTGTAGAGCCATTCCAACACTATTACTGTATGAAGCCTATTGGTAGACTGACTCACTAAGATTGATACCAATGAATGTTAGCTGCACATGTATTTTTGTTGAATGTTACAATCACAGCATATATACTCTGGGAACTTATTGGGTACTTGTTGGACAGATCTTCTTTCAGTATTTGCACTTGACCATCTTCCTTATCTTTGTTTTATTGTAACAACATTTTGGCAGTTGTGTCCTCTGACCTTCACCAGGTGCTTCACAATCTGAATTAACTTGTAACTTTCAGCAAATTTCAAACTGACCCTTCTATTTAATCTATGGAGGTATATTGTTCCTGTTCCACTGACCATGACTAGGGATATCTCATCTAGTCATGTAGTACTGCTCAGTTATTGCTCACCCTGTTATCACTGAATTTGCACTACCTTACCCAGGGTTTGAACTCACAATTATTATGTCACCAAATTCACAAACCAATGCTTTAATCCACTAGGCTGGAATGAGAACAAACTACCCATATCAATTGAATAAAGGGTTCAGTTTGAAATTCCTTGGAGGTTACTCAGATTGATAAACCCCTGAGGGTACAACGGTTGAAACATTGTGTTAATAACAAAGATGAGGACAATAAGCTGAGTGTAAGTAATGATAACTCTTCATCCCAGAAATTCAGAGAGAGATTAATTTAAATTAAGTGGTGGAAAATATTAAAATTTCTGTTTTTTTCTTTCTTACTGTTACTTTTTCTACTTGCTTTTTATTTTATTTTTATAATTGTCTTCATATTTTTAAAAGCTGTTACCATTGTACAATGAGAAGCATTCTGAAGTAGAATTTCAGGAGTTATCTTAAGCTTAAGTTTGCAGAGAGATCTCTTGGTTGCCTCTTCAGTTATTACTCACTAAATGAACCGATTTCCAGAGTATTTTCTTTGTTTTGCAATTTAAAACAAATTCTTACTAGTGTCAAGCTTGAAGTACTTTATAACACTTTTATCAGTCATCATCAAGTGTCCCATCACTGGATGTTTTTGTAGGGTTGCTGTACATCTAAGCTCTTCACCAGTTTCCTCCATGTGTCTTGGTTGAAAGCTGGTGAAGTATTCATTCACGTGTAACATGTCTTGGGCAAGTAAACCTGGCAGAACCCATCCTTCACCAGGTCAAACCACAGCTGATGTCTTTCAATTTTAATAATCACCTTGGTCATGGCTGTTGATTCTGTTGGGGAGAGCCCTTTGTTGACTACAGTTTCAGAAGCCATCCACCCAGCAAATTCGTGCCAGCACCACACTGATGGCATACATAGATATGGAGCCCAGTCTCTACCATTGTGCTAGATGGTTGTTGACCCAACATTAAGATTTGTTTGCTCTTTGACACACTTTGTTTTTAATTCTGATGGCTGTTTAGCTATGTTCTTTGCAAGAATATAGTTATTATAGTTGGTCAGGGTATAAAGGGTATAATTAATAAAAATACTGATAATGCTTAATTTTGAAGATGATTTATTTTTTATATATATATATATATATATATATATATATATATATATATATGAAAAGATTACTTAACTTTTTAGATATCAATTTTTATCTCTTAGTCAAATTTCCAGTCATCAGGGCTAGTGGTTTTGAATGGTATTTCCAACTTTTTTCAAAAATGTTTACTAATTGATGTCTGGATAAAAAGTTAAGTAATCTTTTCATATAATAATATTAGTATTGGTCTATTTTTAATATTTCTAATATTGAGCACTACATACAAAAATATATAAAAATATCTGCTGTTTCTTAAATCCTAAATCATATAGACACACACACACACACACACATTATATATATATATATATGTGTGTGAGTGTGTGTGTGTGTCTCTATATGATTTAGGATTTAAGAAACAGCAGATATTTTTATATATTTTTGTATGTAGTGCTCAATATTAGAAATATTAAAAATAGACCAATACTAATATTATTATATGAAAAGATTACTTAACTTTTTATCCAGACATCAGTTAGTAAAAGTTTTTGAAAAAAGTTGGAAATACCGTTCAAAACCACTAACCCTAATGACTGGAAATTTGACTAAGAGATAAAAATTGATATTTAAAAAGTTAAGTAATCTTTTCATTCATATATATATATATATATATATATATATATATATATATATATATATATATATATATATAATATACACACACAAACTACAGTTCAAAAGTTTGAAGCCACCCCCAGAATCAGCATGGGATAAACTTGACAGAGTGAAAAAAATGA
>OZ038510.1:11839885-11887385 GCA_964036315.1 Acanthosepion esculentum
TTTTAGTTTTCATTTGAAAAGAAAAAAATCTTGATAGACATTCAATTACATCTGAATTTTTTCTCAGCCATTAACTGTTAATAATAATAGAGGAGCATATCATCTGTTCACAGTGTTAAGTAAAAATCTTATTTTTCCACCTTCCAATCATTGCTTTTAAATCTATGAAATGATAGAAACTCTTGCCTACCTGCAGAAAATATCAATTACATATTACATTCGTTTCTTATATGAACAATTTCACTTAAGTGTATAAATACTTGTTTTTTATCTTTATACAAATTCTTTATCTTGAAGAATTCCTCCCCTTTTTTATCACTTACATGCATATATGCAAACGTAATGATACACAAGTACTCATTTGCTGTTACACTGTCATTTAAAGAAATCCGAAATATGCCTGTGCACTTACCTCTCTTTTAATGCAACATGTTTTTAGCACATATGCATGTACATTTGAGAAAAAGAAAATTCTCTCATTAATTATCACTTTCACAAATTTAACACTTACATATTTACATATCCCATACACACTTTAACACATACAACATTTTTCTCACTCCCTCAGTTTTATCAATAATAAGACTGGCCAGTACCTAAATGGGTGATTGCTTGGCAATACCAGATGATGTAAGCTTGGATGTGTGAGTGGTGCAATGAATACCAAACCTTGGAATTGTTAATCAGGAAGGCGAGTTCCAATTTCAATTGGCTTCATTATATTCACTTATACTTCACACGAATACCTTTGGGAAAGGTATGAATCCACTTATTCTCTCCCAGCTATGGGTTAATTCATAAGACTTGTATCACTAAATCATTATTATCGCTAAATACATATAAAAATTACTGTTATGATGTATGGTGGAGATTATAAGTCATGGAAAATAGAGAAATAAGAAAATGCTATTATTTCCTTGAAAAAAACATAATAGGGGTCGTTTATTTTGATAACTGCAATTTTGTGCTAACCATGAATTGCTGTGAATAATGTTTATTGATTTGCTATCATCATGATGGTAGGTAGCCATCTATTGGAATCCCATTTTCCCACCAAGGGCAATAATTACTTTTGGGGTCATAGGGAGTTTTCTCATATTTACCTTAGGGAGAATATGTCTCTGTAACAATTACATACAAAATATTTAGATTTCAACATGAAATAACTCGTGAAAGTATATTTTCCATTAAATAAAAACAACCAAACCTTCAATAATAAAAGCAAAACTATTTACACTATTTACTTTGCTTGTCCTCATCTTTACTGTCACGTTCACGACATTTCGGCTGTTGTACACTCCAGCCTTCTTCAGGATCTGTCTATATTTCTGAGATGAGGTATTGTAACTATTTACACTATTTACATTGTTCAAACTGTTGTACACTTTAGCCTTCTTTAGGTGATATTTGTTGTATTTCGAATTGAACCCTTTATTCGGTCCACAGGTGTATATTGTTCTAATTCCCCGTATCCTGCCATTTGATATCTCAGTTTTAGTTAAGGCATAGTACATGAAATCAGAACAATCTACACTCATGGACTAAATAAAGGGTTCAGTTCAAAATTCCAAACAATATCACCTGAAGGAGGTCAGTGCGTACAACGGTTGAAACATAGTGAATGCAACAGTAATGATGAGAATGACTGTCCGAACAATGTCAATAGTTGCAATACCTCATTTCAGAAATATAGACAAATAATAAAATGTCACTCACTTACACACATACAGATGTATTTAATCTGGTTCTTTCCAATTTTACTAACAGTTTATAATAATCCTTTTCTGATAAATTTACATTATTTTTCAGTATTTACTGTGATTCTATTAAAATTCCATTCGTCCCTATATTTCTTGTAAAACTCCCCGCTCTCTTCTCTTGTTTATGATGATGGTTGGGCTGGATGAATATCCAATCGAAAAGATATTGTCGTCCACATAATGGCCATGATTGATTATCTGCTCAATAAAAGCAGCTCAAAGCATCTGTGTGTTTTTCACTTCCATGATGTCTGCATACCAAACCTTGGAAGCTGAATTGCTGCTAGTTGACTCTGTCCACCCATCGTGTTTTCTTTTATCTTTTCTTCCTTTTTAGATTTGACCTTCAAGCATTATTGTTCACCATTTCTGTGCTGCAGTATCAGAAGCATCTGCATTTTTATTCCTGATCTAGGTTACATTGAAAAAAAAAAAAGTTTTCATATTATACTGTTCAGCATATAATTTCTCATGTTTTTGTCTCAGTAACTGAACTCTCACCTTTGTTTAACTTTTCAATGTATATTTCTAGTATATTCTATTTCTTTTATTCCTTCCTTTATCAAATATATCTGTAATACTGTTTTTGTTTTTATGCTTTCCTTCACCTCTATGAACTCAGCAATATAAGCTGCCTTTCTCATATTTCCACAAATGGGCCAACACAGCCAGGCAACAATGCTACAGTGAAAGTAATAACCTTTATGAACCCAACGATATAAGCTACTTTATTCTATTTTTACCAAAATGGGCCAACACAGCCAGGCAACAATGCTACAACTATGCAGCAGTGAGAGTGTTTTAACGTTTATGAATCCAACAATATAAGTTTCTTTTTCACATTATTTCCAGAATTATATCCATCTTGACATATATCTGATAACGTTTTATTTCAAAATACAAGATCACATACTTCTGCTGCTAAGTTTAGTACCTATTAGAAAACTAACATTGCCTGCTCTCAAGGTATATGTATGTTTTCAAGACACTGTAAAATGTCCACAATCTTTGTGTTATGAAACAACACTATTTTGGAAACCAGCATAGAAATTTAGTATACAATACAACTGGTAATATTTTTTCATTATATTTTGTGTTTGGGTGCGGAGTCTTGTTTAGCTTTGTACTGCAGAGTATCTGATTGAAACTAAAATTTCAGCACCCATAAGAAATTACCATCAGCATCTTTGTTACATTTTTTCAAGTAAATAGTAATTTTTTATTTATTCCAAAAAGGGGTCAGCACAGCTGGGCAACAATACTAAAACAATGTAGCAGTGAGAATGTTAATCTTTATGAACCCAATAATATAAGTATTTTTTCTAGTTACTTCCAGAATTCTGTTTGCCAATTTAAATTTTATTTGAAATGCAAACTTTCCCTACAAACTCAGGCATTTAATCAGCTTTTGTCTTTGAGCTAAACTTTTGTTACTGGAAACCTCAGACATGCAATTCATATTTTTATCTCTTGGTACACTATTTTATTCATTCTTTATGTTGGCACAAATTCTATAAATTCCTCTCTCTATTACCAATTCTAAACCATTTTAGAAAATAAAATAAAGGTCAAATGTATATAAAATCTTTAATTTATGTAATATTTGGCATTATTAACTTTTAGGATTTTATAGTTTAATCTTTTAGTTTAAATATAAAACCGAAGTTTTATTTAAATATTAAGCAGCTTATTTCATGCTCTGTAAATATGATTAACTATTATTAGTAAATAAGATATATGATATCAAATATAATATAATAATATGAAGAATTAGCTATTGTGATTATAGCAAATAGATCAGTTACCTAATGTTTAATAAGTCAATTTATTATTTAAGTACAAAAGTAATAATCTATTTAAATCTCATTATAAACGTTTTAAATGAAGAAATATAAGTCCTGAATACACTGGGTTGAAAGTTCTTGTATATCAGACCCTGAAGTTTAATCTATTGGGATAAACGTGTTTTCTCTCAGTGAGACCACATATACCTGTTGGGACTTAAATTCATCCTCAGCCTTCAAGTGGAATTTGTACATATGACCCACCCCTAAAGATGCTGGAAAAATGGTCAGTTCCCTGTACTGCTTCAGTAAGTACCTAACTTTTCCTGCTTTCTCTTACATTTACAAGAACCAGATCAGGTTGAAAATGGACTACTGCTGCCATATATGGGCAGGAACTGTTCAGTCTTCACTTTCCAGTCTCAATAGAGTCTAAAAGCATCTCTGTGGCATTGTAGGCGATTAATTATTTTCCACCCTACAACCCCTTTCCCACAGACAGAAACATTGCAAGCCTCTTGCTACTCTGTCACTATTTCTATAGAAAGTGTTCAAATGAACTGCATTCCTTAGTTCCCCTAGTTCTAACTTTCATAGCTAAGGACCATCATGCCATGCACATTGTAGCGAACCACTCTCATTCCCTCTGTATTCCATTGGTGAGATGTAAGCACCACCTTCTTCCAACAAACTTCCATTTTGTGGAAACATCTTCCAAGATGATGCTTCCTCAATCTCTACAATATCTACCTGTTCAAGTCTAGGGTTAATCATTATCTTCCCCATATATACTCATAAACTGTATCTCTTACTCAGTAACCCTCTATCCCTAGTGGCTCTTGGGCCTTGTACTGGGTAAACATGAATATAAAAACGTATCATGTATTTCTTCAAGTGAAACTATTTTTGAATACTGTCCTTCTTTTGTATGAACCGCAGATCCTCTGAATAATATAATTCTTTAATATAAGACAGGACATGGCAGTTTTCTTACTATTGCCATTGTACTTTGTGGAAGCAAATGCTATTCTTGCAGATAATATTTGCCACTCTGAAAGGTGTTCTTAATGCTTATCTTGTTAGTATATGTCTGGGTTGCCACTTATGATTTTAGTTTGATGTTTTAGACAATGGATGATTAATTCCATCACACTTTATGGATGGTGGAAATAGAAATTCCATATTAGCTTGTGATGTACAGACATCTTGAATTTCTTTTTTATTTAAGTGATTTATTCATATACTTTGGTTCAGAGGGGGGACAGAAATAATATCACAAGGGTGAATAAACTAAAAAGATTCTTAACAAATGCAATGGCCCAACATGCAAATTACAAATTGGAGATGCCAAAATCCAACAAGTAGAACAATTTAAATATCTGGAAAGTGTTTTAACAGAGGAGGGAAAGTATGACACTGAAATCTGAAGATGTGTTGAGCTAGCGAAAGATACAATTCCAAAAGCTAAGTATTAAGAAACAGAAAAATGGTTAAAAACAAAAGAGTACTGAACTGATACATACTAGTGAATGCTAGACAATCACCTCACAGATGATGAAGCAACTTGAAGTAGCATTAGTATGCTGAGAATACCATGGGTCAATCATGTCAGCAATGACTAAGTTTTAGAGAAAACAGAAACAAAAAGGACACCTATACTTAACATCAGGAAGAGATAGTTGGTATTTCTAAGGCACATAATGAGGAAAGAAGGTTTGGAAAATTTGATACTCACAGAACAGATTGAAGGCAAGAAGGATAGAGGAAAACAATGTATAGCCTACCTAGTAAGATTGAGTAAATGGATGGTGGAGGAAGGTTTAGGAGGAAAATGGCACATAGTAGAAGAAAAAGAATACAAGATACTCTTACAGATTGAAGAATTTGATTTGAACTTCAGAGAACACTTCCAAACAACTGCCTGGAGAAGGTCATAGAGTGCAAGGGCCAATTGCTATAACTTTAACAACCAAGATGAGAACATAAGTTTGAATAAATTACTGTATAATAAAATTGTATTAATATAATTTTTTAATGATTATGTTACTCACATTTTAACCAAAATGTTAAGAAAAAGGACGCTATTACTTAGAATCAGAAATTTCTAGGGCACACAATGAGAAAAGATTTGGAGAATTTGATACTCCAAGACACATTGAAAGCATGAGGGACAAAGGAAAGCAGCAAATATGCTATCTGATGTGCTTGTGTAAAAGGTGGGCAGAATTGGGATTAGGAGGGAAGTTTGTCAGAATTGGGATTAGGAGGGAAGTTTGTCAGAATTGGGATTAGGAGGGAAGTTTGTCAGAATTGGGATTAGGAGGGAAGTTTGTCAGAATTGGGATTAGGAATTGATGGTTGGCAGAACAGGGATTAGGTCGGAAGGTTGTTTGAACAAGAATTGTATATCTTATTTTGGGGGGTTTTTTTTTAGCAAGAAGAGAAAACAAAGAGCTACAAAGGATAGGAGGTTGTGGAGCAATGTTTGTTCACACCCTGAAGAGGTACAGCACACAGGAGATGAAGAATGTGTCATATTCATTGTCTCTGTCATAAATAGTTGTTGTCAGTTGGTGTTTACATTTGTGGAAGGGCATGTGGCATATGATAAGGCTCCTGTTTTTTTCTTTATGTTCTGTGTCCTCTCAACATAGCTCTCCACAATTTCCTGTCCTTAGTTGCTCTTAATAAATTTTGTTCTTTCATTATTTCTCCTGAACCTTATTCCATCATCCATTTACTTAAACCCATCAAGTATCTTATGTGCTGTTTCTGTTGTCCCCCTTGCTCTCAATCAAGTATCAGATTTTTCAAGCCCTACTTCCTCATTATGTGCCTCAGAAATTTCAACTGTCTCTTCCTGATGTTAAATACAAGTTTCCTTTTTGTTTCCATTTTCTCTAAAACCTCATTGTTGCTCACATGTTCGATCCATGGTATCCTCAGCATCCTTCTGTAGAACAACATTTCTGTTAGTGCTGTCTCAAGTCTCCTACTCATCTTTGAGAATATTGTCCAGTATTCACTGCCATATAGGACAGATATCACATGACAGTTCAGTAGACTTTTAGGTGTAAATAATTAAACAAAACTTTTATTAAAAATGTTTCTCTTTAACAAGCATAAAGTAATAGTCTAAAATTTGGAACTATCATATAAGTTAGAGCACTTGTTTAGTAGGCTATAATGAATAGGTTATCATATAGTATTAAACTTACTGATAGTATCACTGGTTTCTTTCGGTCTGTGCTAAGGTCTTACTTTTTATCTCTGCTATGTACCCATATTTATGTTATTCTCTGAGTACTACTAGTATTATATAATCCAGTACTACCTACCACATAGTCAGGGTTAGCAACTAAACCAGTTCCCCCAGCAGTATTTTCTGGAGAGTAGGGTGGCTAAACATCCAACAGGATTAAAACAAGACCTGACAAAGAGCAGATGAACCTTCTTGTAGGGTCAATGGCCATCTAGCACAATGGGGTAGACTCGGCATCATATGCCATATATGCAGCCAGTGGGGAGATGATACAGCATTGTTGGGTGGAGAGCTTCCTAAACTGAAGACAACAACCAGGGTGAAATCAGAGTCTATGAGTCTGTGATCAAGGTGAACCTTCAAGTTGGATAACATTTGCTTAACCAAGAAAAGGATGCATTCCACAAGGTTTAATTTCCCAAGACATGCTATGCATGAATAAATACCTTGCCAGCTTTCAACCCAGCTCAGTTATGCAGCAACCCAATGAGTATGACCACACCTGGTCATGCATTTCATACATCCTCAATGGAGAGCCTTTATTCTGAATCCTACGAACCACCACTAAAACTTAGATTCCAAAAATTAGGTCTGCAGTAAAATTAAATTGCAACCAACCAATCCAGCCTATAACTGCATTTTCAACCCCAAACACCAAAAACTATTTGATCTAAAAGTAAAGGCCATAAAACCTTTTGGTCTCCGTATGAAACCCATAGTGGAAGGCATGGATATTCCAATCACAAACATCCATGATACTGTTCAATTAAGCTTACCACCCTGGCTACTTAAGCAGCCTGTGATTATTCTTGATTTAAACAAACTCCCGAAAAATAAAACCCACCCATTAACCTACCAAGAAAAACTCTCCAATATTCAGGGAAAATACCTTGCACATTTACACAGACGGCTCCAAAGACAGCAATAGAACTGGATGTGGAACAGTTTTCAATAAGGAAATGATGAAAAAATGTCTCCCAAAAGAAGCCTCCATATTTAATGCAGAAATCTATGCAATAAAACTAGCACTTAAGATTGTTTGTGCAAGCAATTTAAAAAAATTCATCATCCATACCGACTCCATCTCTGTCCTACAATCTATAAAAATGACAAAACTGGATAACTCTTTAATTGTCAAAATTTTAAACAAAATCAATTCCATAAGACATAAAAAGGTGATATTTTGTTGGATCCCAAGTCAGATTGGAATTCAGGGAAATGAGAAAGCCGATTCCTTAGCAAAAGCTGCACTTAACATGACATCCAACCAGAACTCCAAAATCCCATATACGGACCTAAAACACAAAATCAAGAAAATAATGATACAAAAATGGCAACAACTATGGGACAAAAATACCCACAATAAGCTGTACCAAATAGAACACATTTTAAAAAAAAGGAAACTGAATCTTAATAATACAAGAAGAGAAGAAACCACCTTTATTCAGCTACGCATTGGACACACTAGACTGACTCACTCCTTCGTACTAGAAGGGGAGCCTCCTCCTAAATGTCCCTGTGGAAACCAATACACAGTAAAACATATACTGATAGAATGCATAAACCTTACACACATTCGAACAAAGTTCTACAACATTAAGAGTACAAAGGAACTATTGATCCAAGTCATATAATAAACTTCCTGAAAAGAATTAGTCTTCTATCGAGAATATAATGTGTAATTAATATATACTACCTTCTAACATTGTGCAAACAAATTGTCTATACTAAAAGGAAATCCTTGTCCTAGACAGTAATACCTAGAATTATTTTGCAGTGTGCAAGCAAATAAGCTCTAGCTTATATAGCTTATAGATGTTTACAAGTACTATATATATATATATATATATATATATATATATATATATATATATATATATATATAACTAAATTTGGAATTAAATGACCTACAGTGGCTGATATGCCATAAAACCTAACCAACCAATCAACCAACACCTGGTCATGGGACTAATGATGATGGTATACAAATATCCTTATACTTGGTATATTAATCAACCCAGAGTTTGTTTTTTATTTAGACATTGACTTATGTGATAGAATATGATGTATTTTGCCTATTTTGGATTAGTATTCCACATGAATAAAAGTATAGGTTATTTTTTTTATTATGTAACTAATTTTACTTGTTTCATCACTGATGGCAAGATGGTCAAATTGCAAATCTAAATTGCTTTCTCCAATTAAAATACTACATTTATTAGAAAACATATTCAGTTTAAATACAGGAGACATAAAAACGGATTCAAAGGGCTTGCTTATTCTATTTTCCTGTTATCCAGGGGTTATTGCCAGATAAGAAGATTTAGCTATTGTGACACAGACATTCATTTTAATTTCATTCAAATTGTGTGTATATGTATGTTTGCATTTGTACATTTTAATTCAATGATAGAGCTAAGAATATTTTTACAAAATTAAAAAAAAAAAATTAAAAAAAATAATTCTATTCATAAACAAATAATTTCTGAAAAGTTCAATAAAAACTTGTAATTATCTGATTTTTAAAAATTTTAAAATGTAACTTTTTTCTTGTCTCCAACTTTTATTGCTCAGTGCTGGATAGAGGTTGTCTACATTGTGTGGGAAGGGGATGTATTCCAACATCTTAATTCAAAATCAGTCAAATTGTGCTTTTGTGCTTGTGTGTACATTAAATGATGCAAGTACATGTAAGCCACTCATGCACTACACCAATATATGCATATTTATGTACATGAAAAGAAATATCAGGTGCTGTAAGCTTGGGGTGCAGGTGGTGCAATGAATAACGGCACAGAATTGTAAATCAGAGAGCTGTTCCAATTCCAGTTGGGTTCATTATATTTACTTATGTGCAAATACTCTTGAGAAAAGGTATGGATCCACCTTTTCTCTCCCCAGCTATGGATTAATTATTAAAACTTGTAGCAGTCAATCATTATTATATCCCCGCAAAAATTCTTACAATTTAAAAATATTTTCTGGCTTTAAATAACCTGCAAAGGGTTGATAAGCCATAAAAAACAAATCGGTCAATAAAAAATAACATGCACACAAAGTCATACATAGTGTGTGATGGACAGAGAACCAGATCTTCATCTATAATATAGATTTTCACACTGGTTTTCTATTCAATTCCTAATAAAATATTAAGTAAATATAAACCAAGATGTCTGAGATATCATTGACATCCAAATTTTTAGTAAAAAAAATATTTGTTTCTATTTTGGATTTCATAATGTTTTGATCATTTATGTTGTGTAGTATTCACCATATAATATAGCAATGGGGGCACCTCAGCGTTGTGTAATGGTTAGCAAGCTTGTCTCGCTAAACAGTTGTGACTGGAGAGTGAGTTCAATCCTCACTGGGTGCCCCATACTTTCGGCCTTGTGCCACATTAAGCTACACTTGGAAAATCACCATAATATGGCAATGGTAAAAATTCATCACCTACTCTCACACTGCAAAAGACTAAAAGAATTTTTATTTTTTTACTTTCAGATTGTCTATTCATAGTAACTTGTATATAACGGTGATTAATACAGAACATATGAAGACATTGCAATTAAAAGAAGAGTAAACAAGAATGGGCAAATCTTGAGTTCTGATATTGACCTGTCTTCTTTCCAGTTATTACATTTACGTATTTTTTAATTAAGACTCTTACATCTATTTTTCTTTTATCATTGTTAGTAGTAATCTTATTCTCTTAGCTTGTGTCTATAGTTTATTTCTGTGTGGAGCAAACAGAAAGGACATGTTTTCCTTCTCTATCCCAACAGCCTAACAACTACTAATTTCTGTGGAGTGCTGCACTCACTACCAACTGCCACTGGCTTGATCCGTTGTCATCTTTTTATTTTTGTTTTCCTTGTATCATTAACAATCTTAGCTTCATATTGGAAATGGTGATAAAAGCAAATCATTAGGACTGACTTTTGTGTTTAATTTTCTATGTTTATTATGTTGCCGTGTTATCCAATTGAGCTGATTTATTGATTTATTTGTTTAATGGCATATCAACACCTTATGGGTCATTTAATGCCAAAGTTTAATTTTCTTGGAAGCTTTAAAGTAATAAAAAGAATGTTATTCTGCTTTCACAATTGGATCCATGCTAGATGATACTCAGCTTTTGTGCATATGCATGTTTGTGCGAATATAATTCCTAGAGGCAGTGATATGTATGTTTTATGTTTTAGTTTTGTTCAAGTTATATTTTGGAATACAGTTTGATTTCTTTAAGAAATTGTAGGACATTATATAGGTTAATGTCATGAAAGAGTTCATGTTCGTTGATTTTTAACAGCATATCAACCTCTATGGATTAATTAATGCTGAAATCTAAATATTTTGAACATGATTTTATGGCTTCAAGTAAGTATATTTTGAAATTGTATGCTTCAGTTACATATAAAATGTATTGTTGGTCATTTTGCTATAAAATGTATTGTTGGTAATTCTACTATAAGTATGTGTTGTTGGTAAATTTTTATATAAAAATGTATTGCTGGCATTTTTACTATAAAAATGTATTTTTATACTTTCATAGTGTTTGGGGGTCCACTATTTGCCCACAGCTGAGACCCTAACATGTGCTACCACCCTGTGTGTCAGGGTGGACCTAGGAACAACAGCAATTAAAAGGTGGTTCCGTACTCCTCAAAACCCCCAATCTCCTGATTATAGGTCTTAATGCTGGATGTAGTTTATCATCATACCAAGACTACTAATTGAATTGTCTTGAGAATGAAGTAAAAAATAATAAAAGAAAAGTAATCAGTTCATTTTCTTATGCATCTGAGTGCAATGAAAGATAAGAACGAAATAAGAAAGGTTGATTGTAAATGACATATATAATAGTTCTATACTAAAATTGATAATTAGATCTGAACACTGAAGTTAGTAGTGATTTCCAAATCATTGAAGACAGGACTTTTAAATAGCAACAACTTAAAAATTTCTGTCTGAATTTCAGGGATGACTATTGTCTTCATCTTTGTTGTTGTTATCACAATGTTTCAATCATTTACCTTCCCACCTTTATCAGGTGCATTAAAGTTTCTGTTTGAATTTCTCTGAGAAGTTACCATTATTTACAGCCAGACTAATCTCCTTAATTCCTATTATTTTATCATTCTCTCTCCTTAACAATATTTTCTTTTTCTCATTCTCTCACACTTGGTAACCTCCTGCAGCTTAGTGGCTTTATTACCTTTGTTTGGGTGAAATAATTAAAAGAAATCAAGATTATGTTCTTGTATATGAATCCCAGACAGTCCCTACATTCAACCAGTTGAGAAATGACAATACTTGAAAATTAAGTCCTGATCTCAGGTGCTGTGTGCACAGATGACATTAACATGTTAGGGATAAAATCTTCTATCCTTTGAGAAGATTAGATATGAGACCCTCTAGATCAGTGGTTCCCAAATGGTGCAGTGTCACTGGGAGTGTCAGAGAATGAGAACGCTTTAGTGAGGAGGACAATGAAAGAAAATGGATCAGGAAGACAGAAAATTGTGATTGGTGTTACATTTAAATTTTTGAAGATTCTAAGTGGCAGGGAAGCAAGAAATTGAGAGTTCCACAGTCAAGAAGTGTGAGAAAAGAAACTATTAAAATAGAACACAAGGTTGCATCTAGCTAGTTCAACAATAAAATGGTGGGACCTAGTTGCTAATCTGGTAGTACGATTAAATTCATGTAGTCAAAGCACTAAGGAGGAAAGCTCATCAGAACAATTGCCATGAAAATATTTGTAGAAAAGATTGAGGGAAGCCACTTCACATTGGTGAGAAATTGACTGAAGGCAAGATGCTAGATCAGTGATGATTACATTACAGGCACTTCTTTGTATTTTGAGCTCTTTAAATCTTAATTTGCTTGCCTGTATAACTGCATCATTGACTTGTATAAAAACTAATTCTAGAAATGACAAAAACAAGTTACCTCTTAGACTGTTGTCAGAAAATATTTTTTAAAGCTTTAAACAAAATTACCACAGGTCTGACTTTCTGATCATGATCAATTGTAACAAGAGCAGATTTTCATAGCTTGTTTGTACCTTTGGTAGAAGAAATCAGCATTAGTTTAACAAATCTTGCACATGCTAGTGTTGGTAGAGGTGTTGTACAAGTAGTTAGATGTGGAAGAATCTAGTAGAAACAATAAAATAACTGAAAGAAATCTACACAGGTTAATGAAGCAATGAACTAATTGTAATGAATTGGGTGTGTCGACAAAATGATAGCACAAGTTGGGCTAATAACATGAGATTTGAATCTTTGATCTTTAATTTTACATTTTATTTCACTCCAATAATTCATCAATCACTCTTGGCCAATGTATGGAGTATGACCCCCTAAAGTCCTTGTCTGAAACATAATCTCCACATTATGTCTGCAATCTACAATACTTGAGAGACTACCCCCATTCCCCTCTAATGTAGCTGCTTATATATTCATTCTGTTCTGCAGGTTTTCTCCTGTACATACATATCAGGTGCAGTCGGGCTTACAGCTGTTCACCTCCAGGGTTATCATTGACAATGGGTGAATTGTAGCTTTTCATTCTTGGCTGGGGTTTCATCTCCAATCAACCCTGTACCTGACTTCCTTGATAGTCTTTTTTTTTTCTTCTTTTTTTTTTTAAGCATTTCACCCCAAGAAAGGCAGGACTGCCCCTAGCACGCAAGGGGTTATAGAGAGTGAAGTTAAGAGTAAAGAGGAGTGCTTGAGGAAAGAATAAAGAGAAGGATGGGCAACAAGATCAAGGCATCAGAAGATGTTGATTGACATTACATTTAAATTTTTGAAGATTTAATTTATCAACAAAGCAAGTAAGAGAAAGAGAGAGAAGAAGCTGCTGGAATAGAAGAGGTGGTTACATTTAACTATTTTGACAGTAAAAGGGTGGGATGAGATGCCAGCCTAGTAGCATGCTTAAATTCCTGCAGTTGGAGCACCAGTGAAAATAGCTTGTCAGAACATTTACCATGGAAATATTTGTAGAAAAGACAGAGGGAATCCACATCACATCTGTGAGAAAGTGACTGGAGTTGAGATACCAGGTCAGGACCTATCACATTGCATATCCATCTTTGGATTTCGTCGAGAACCTTGAGATAAACAGTGGGGGCCACCAGCTGGTGTGAAATTGAGTGAGAACCTATTCCACATAACACAACATAATAGATACATGAAAACAATATCATAACTTTAAATAACTAAATGAAGAAAACATGATAAACAGTAAGATGAGAAATCAGAATAGAATAGACTGATAGTTATATTACAAATGAGTTGGTCTGAGAAGAAATAAAAATATTAATCAAGGTTGACCACAGTGAGGATCATAGTCATTGTAAGCTCTGCAATCCTTTCATTAGCTGCAAAGTATGTGCTTTGCTAGGTTTAGATATGGTTTTGAATTCAGAATTGTCCTTCTCCAAGGTTAATTGCCATCCAAGGCTAAAAATCTCAGTCTGCCCTACTATTTGGCCTGTAGCTGGGATGATTCATGAAAAGGCATATTTATACTTCTCCTAAGGGTATTGTGCATAAGTGTATGTAATGACCTTGACCGGAATTCAAATATAGTTCTCCAATTTCTCATTTTTGCCACTATCCATTACACCACCTGCACACTCCACTTGAAAATAAACTGACATATACTTTACTTAAGACAGATAAAATTTTGTCAAATTTAGATGTAGTTGTTTGTGTTGGAGCTTGACGTATTTTGTTAGACTTGATGGGAGAATAAACAAAAAAAAAACCCAATATTATTAGCACTAATATCCACAATGTTGTCAGTTGTAAGTTATATTAGTAGCAGTACAGCAAACAAATGCCTGTGTTCATTTCAACATGGCTTCATCCTGTGTGTGTTCTCATTGTAAAGAAAGACTCAAAATAGTTGAAGCTATTCTTATCCAAAAGTAACCCACATTAAACGCAACAAGGAAAACAGGAGAAATCATCTTTGAATGTGTTTTTAAAAAAATTAATATCTTTTGTCATTCCAACATTTATCATGAAAGGTCAGCTGAGTGCTTATGTCTGTTGCATCCAGGTCTGCTATTGCAGAGCACCTGATAAAAAAATTGTCAGTATGTTGCAGTGTACCTGGAGAACACATTTTCTTTTTTGTACAAGTCACACTCGAAATTTAATCTCAGTGGACACAAGACAAGCGATAAATGAGGTAAAAATGAAAGAAAGAGAGATTCCTATATAGAGGAGAATGAGAACAAATTATCTAGATTAAATAAAAGGTTCAGTTTGAAATTTCCTAAAGCTTACCTGAATTGACTGACCCCTGAAGAATACCAGAATGGCCAAAACGTGAGAATAGCAACAAAGGTGAGGAAATTAGTCTGAATAATGATAACTCCTCATCCCAGAATTCATATAGATATCAACTTCAGCAACAACTAAGATGAATATCACATGTAACTCAAAGAGAAGATGATGACATTATAAAGATATTAACAGTCCACACTATTTCTAATAAAAGGTTGAGAAGGAAACTCCTTCAATACTGGAAAGAATGATATCAGTTTCTGGACTGAAAAACTATTTTTCTGAACTGAAAAACTATTTTTCTGAAAAATTATTTTAAGAGAAAGATTTTATAAATTTCAACAGAAAGTAGTACTAGCTGTTTGGTCAATGAATGCTGAAAGTTTCTTTATAAGGAAATGGCAAATATTACCGTTAGCATATAGTGACAATAGAAAACCAAAACCACTATTACTTTAGTTTGCGTTAGAGAAAATATTTAAACTCAAGAGTGTAGAGTAGAACTGGAAGGTCTCATTAAATAATAGGGAATTTCTACAGGCAGACACTGGAGGACATAAGTTACCTCTTCCAGGGTTATAGAAACAGCCGAGTGGCAGGGATTGAGTGTATTTTTGTATTTGTATCTCATTGGTATGAGAATAAAGTAATTGGGAATTACTACTACCATTGTCATTGTGGTTATTTTACATGGCACTGTAAACAGGATTTAGTGAATATGTGGTACTATATTAAAAATAAGACGTGGCATCTGCATCAGGTGGAATGCTTGATTTGATTGCACAACTCATGCAACAAATAATAGAGCTATGAAGAGAAACTGTGGCCTTCGAAGAGACAGAGCCTCTAACGTGACACAAACATCCAACACAAAAACAAAAACCCAGACCATCCTGTCATTGAACCTAATGCAACGGACAATGATTAGCCATTATTCTTTGATGCTTGGACTCAGTATAAGGAGATGTTTAAATTTACCAACCCAATCAAAATATGTAATGAATTAAGAATGACATCAACAGGCTCCTTTTCAACCTTATAGGGGTTGAAACCTTAAAAAGAGATTTAGCTGAAATTTTGTAAATAAGATTTTGATCCTATTTGTGTTGTTCAGATAATGGAAAATGTTTTCTTCAGATTAAGAGGGCAGTAGCAGATTTTGCCATAACTTTCTTATAGTATAACATAGATCTGGTTAAATAGTCATCATAATGTAGATTAAACTTCTATTTCTTTATACATCTTGTCAATTCAGCACAGTTCTCATCTAATTTATACCCAGTTCTGGGTTTAGAATTTTGCCCACTGAATTTAGCCATCAACATATATATTGAATGGTCCATTCTAATTATAATACCTTCATATATACAAAGAAAACTAGAAGATTCTCCTAGGTCCTTCATTTTGAATTTCTGACTCAAGAATTTTCTAGTCTTAGGTATGATGATAAGCTACATCCAGCAACAAGGCTTCTAATCAAGAGATTGGAGTTTTTGAGGAGTGTCTGACCACCTGTTAATTACTGATGCTCCCAGGTTCACCCTGACCTGGTGTGGTAGCACCAGTTAGGGGGTCTCAGATAAGGGCAAATAGTGAACTGCCCAAACAAAAACAAAACATTATAAAAGTATAAAAATACATTTTTATAGTAAAAATACCAACAATACCTATTTATAGTAAAATTACTAACAATGCATCAATCAACTTAAAAGAATTTTCATGACATTAATCCATAAAATATCCTATAATTTCTTAAATCAAACTCTATTCCAAAATATAATTTCAACAAAACATAAAACACATATCATTGCCTCTAGTAATCATGTCTACATAAACATGTATATGCACAAAAGCTGAGTATTTTCTACCATGGATTCAGTTGTGAAAGCAGAACATGTATCATGTTTTTATTACTTCAAAGCTTTAAAGAAAATTAAATTTTGGCATTAAACGACCCATAAGATGTTGATATGCCATTAAGCAATCAAATTGTAGTATCGTATGCAAATGAGGTAGACAAGTGTAAATAGAGAACAACTGGTGAACATAAGGGCATTGCTTAGCAAACCCATTTGTTAAACGTAATGCAGAGAACAGTGCTCCAACTGCTACTACACTGAGAGATATACTAAACATAACACAAATCAAATCAAGAATTTTCTTCAAATCAGTTAAATCTGTACCAAAATAATCTTACCAACCTAAGTTAGAATAATTATAGTTTTATCTCTGTCTTGTTTAGTATAGATACAATAGTCAGCAAGTGATTGGATGAAGCCCAATTGAAGTGCAATACATTATTCCAGTTTCATTTACTTTGTTTCAATGTTTCCCTACACCATACTATGTTGTTCTACTTTCTTGTAAAGGGACAAATTCAAAGCTATTATTTTCCCTTAGAGTGTTCATTTCATCCTGCATGGTTTGCATTAATGCAACTGATAACTTCCTTCTAGATGCGTCTTGGGTACATTAACTAATGAGTAACAATAGTTTATAGTTTATTTCATCCCTATTGTAAATGCTACTCTCAGCAACATGAGCTTTAAGATGTCTCAGTTTATTATGATTTCTACTTGGATATCGATTAACATTTCCTTCTTTAACGAGAATACTTTTAGTGTGCTTGGATCTGGCAACCTCATTCACAATTTCACTTTCTTTACTACATCCTGGAAAAATTGGCTTTGCTTGGTATCGGTCTCTTGATGATCTCGACCTATAACATGTATGATTGAGATTGTGATATGTACAGAGGTGTTTCTCAATTTTTAACTCTGTCTTATGATTATGACAAATTTCTTGTGCAGCTTCAATATTCTGTTCAAGCAGATCAGATTGAGCCTTATATCTTCATTGATTATCATAGGTCATAGATTAATGGGTTCACTATCACTATTTGTAACTGAACTCTTTATGTCAGGTCATTCTACAAGTGGTACTGGTACCATGTAATCCAGTACTACTTGCTGCATGGTCACTTCATTGGCAACTAAACCAGCTCCACCACTAAACTTTTCTGGTGAGGATGGTGGCTAGACACCCAGCAGGATTTAAAAAAAAATGACCTGTCAAAGGATGGATAAACCTTCTTGTATTATCAACAACTGTCAAGCACAACGGAGTAGACTGTGCTCCATATCTATGTATGCAACCAATATATGATGACATGGCATTGCCAAGCAGTGCTCTCAAAACTGAAGTCAATGGTTTCAGTGGAGGCTTCTACCAATGGAATCAATAGCCATATAGCTGTAACCATCTTCAATTTGGTTGATATTGGTTGTGCTTTGACATGTGGAAGGATAGACTCCACCAGGTCTACTTGCCCAAGACATGCCATGCATGAACAAATACCACACCAGCTTTCAACTCAGATATATGGAAGGAACTGGTCAGGTGATCAGTTGTGCAGTGACCCTATAATCAGACAAGGTCATGGGACTGATGATGATTGACACTCTTTAAAAAATGACATTCCTTTTTGGAAAATATATAAGGTATGCATAACTACCTTTGTCATAGCTTTCAAAAAGAACTTATTTTTGTTTTGAGTATTAATCTTTTCCTTTTGCACATCTGCATAAAATTATGCCAAATATATTCATATTATTTAATATTTTTGGTGGCTCAAAATGATTAAATCAAAATAGAACATTATCAAACTTGAATGATCATTCATGAAACTGAGAATATATCTGAAACCATTTTTAGCAAGTGGACCATTTGAACCAGCTAAATTGCAATGCATTAATTTCAATATTTGCACATTTATCTGGTTTTTATTTCTGTACTGTGTTACATTAATCACAATAAAAATGTTACTCAAAATTATATTTCTCTATAATTTTCATTCTTTTAAAGATGTTTTTGAGCTTTATTATATCTTTCAAATTACTATGGCCTAGAGTTTCATGCCATTATGAGAAAAAAAATCAATGGAATTGTGTTGAGAAAGTACAGATGTCTGATTCTTTTAAGCCCTAAATATCCACCATATCAAAAGTGTGTTATAGGCAGAAACCTATAATTAATACTGAATTTTTTTTATAAACTTGTAATACTGGATATTTTAAACCTATAATACTGAATTCTTTTAGAAATTTTACAATATTGAATTTTTTTAGAAACCTATAATTAATACTTTTCATAGAAATCTATAATACTGGATTTGTTTTTTATAATCCTATGATACTGTTTTTTTTTAACCTATAATATTGAATTCTTTTATAAACCTATGATATTGAATTTTTTTAGAAACCTATAATTAATACTGGATTTTTTCTCTTTAAAAGACTATAATTAATATTAGATTTAAAAAAAAAACTATAATTAATGCATTTTTTATTTTAATTTTTCATAGTTATTACTGAATCTTGTAACATCAAAACACATCAACTCAGTAAAATTCTGCACAAATATAACAAACATCTTTGTTGGTGGCTGCTTGTACAAAAAACAAAATATCCTGTTTGATGGGATAAAATCTTTCATGTTACAGTTATCTATATAGCCATTCAAACCCATTCCATCATAGAAACATGAGCATTACTTTTCAAAGTGATATTATTTACTCTCTTACCATATGCCAACTCAATAAAGTGGTTTCCGGATTAGGATTATTGTAAAAATTCATGAATTTTGACTTGTCCATTATGATGTGCTGTCATCCTGCAGTCAACTAACATATATATGGAATCCATTCTGACAAAAAATAGATTCTATTTTTTGATTTTTTTTTTTACAAGTTCCTTTCTTTTTGCTTTGGCAGTTTGCAAATTTATGCCCTTTGTTTTTTTTACATTTATAACATACAATGTTTTTGTTTCTCAGTTTTAGACTGTCATTTTGTTTCTGTTCTCATTAAAAACTGTTTTCTCCATGATCTTGTAGCATTCTTTTCATCACCTTAAAACTTCTTGATGATATCTTGAATTTACTGAATGTTAACCTTTTTTGAACTGACAAAAGTGATAAAATGTTTGAATTCTGAAAAAAATCCCTTTTAAGATCATATCAATAAGATGTTACTGAATATTTCTCCTGACATTTTTAAGAGGATGGGATTATTTTCTACTACTATCATATCACCAGTGAAATTTTCCACTGGTGATTTCTTCAAGGGAGTTAATTGCATTTATAGAAATATAATATTGGATTTTTCTTTTCATACATAGTGTCCTTCAGGATTTCCAATACTTTTCCAATACTATTGGAATGATTATATTGAATCTATTTCTAGGTCTGCTGCTAGGAAAGTTGGTTCACTGTGTTGTGCCAGACAAGTTTTCTTGCCAGAATTAATCTTCCACATTTATAAATCTACCATTTTCTGTGGATTTAATATTGCTGCCATATCTGGTCTAGTATTCCTGCTATATATCTCAAGATTCTTGACAAAATTCAAAAAAGGGTCTATAATGTAACTGATACTGACTTGGCATTTTGACTTCAGTTACTTTCTCCCATTGTTACATGGCTTCTTTCTATCATCTTTTCTGCAAATATTTTCATAGGAATTGTTCTGATGAGCTTTTCTCCTTGACTGCATGAATTTAAGTGTACTACTACTAGATTGGCAATTAGGTCTCACTATTTTACTGTTGAACTAGATGTAACCATCAGTTTTATCCTAATAGTTTCTTTACTCACCAGTGTAACTCTTGTCCAGTTTCTTGCCACTTATAATCTTTGAAAATTTAAATGTAACACCAATTGCCATCTTCTGTCTTCCTGAACTGCTTTTATTGTCCTTTCTCCTCACTAAAGTCTTCACATTCTCTTTCATTCCCAGTAACCCCTTACATCATAATGGTATTATCACCTATCTTGTGGTGAAATGATTATAATAAAAAAACTTTTTAGCATCAGGAATAACTAAGTCAAAGAAATCCAGACACTGAACCAATTCTGCAAAGGTTTGTACTGTAATTTTAAATTTCTGGATAATCTTGCATCAGTAATATAACACTGTGCAACTTTTGAAGTCATATATAATCAAAGAATTTGACTTGATATGACTCATACTTGCTTTTGTTATTAGGTTGGTGCAAAAATAATGTCGTTTTTTGACGTTCAACTTCATGTGAGAAAACAACATTATTTTTGCACCAACCTAATACTATCAAACAATAGGTTGAAATGAAATCATGCTGTGCTCATAATCTGTTGGAGCTTGATGCCTTTTTTTGATTTGACAACAGAATAAATATAACACCCATATTTTCAGCAGTAGTACACACAAGACTTTCACTTATAATGTCCACATTGATAGCAGTACAACTGTCAAGTGGTTGGCAATTAAACTGGCTCCCTCACCAGACCCTGATATCCACAAAATCAACAGCCATTCACACCAACTAAAGAGTTAAATACTCTTAGCTAAGTGTGGTGAGTACAGCTGCACCTCTCTAAAGGCATGGTTAATCAGGGAGGGGTTCCTTCAACAAGAGTGAGGAGGCCATGGATTTTGGAACTGTACAGTAAATTATCTCAAAGACAAAATAAATAAACAAACTTTGAGACATGTTTTATTCTGAAAATGAACTTCTTCAGACTAATGATTTTATTGATTGAATCAGTTTTACATATATAAAAAAAAGGAAAGTGGGAAGAAAATATAACAAATGTCAGTTACATTATTTACATTATTTGGACTATTGTCCTCATATTTGTCACCATGTTTATCACAACGTTTCGGCCGTTGTACGCTCCGGCCTTCTTCCGGTGGTTGGAATGTCGAACTGAACCCTTTATTTCACTCACTGGGGTAGACTGTTCTAGTTTCATGTGCCATGTTTAATGGATGTCAGTTATCAGTTATCTCCTGTTAATTTCCCTCTGAAAGTTCTCCACTGCCTTAACCAGGTATTGAACTCACACTCTTTGGGTTCTGTCACTGGATCTAACCAACACTTTTATCCACTGTGTCCTTGAGGATATCTATGTATGAATTTCTGGGTATTATAGACCTAATGTCTTCAACCATTTTTACCAGTGCTCATATTGCAATTATTTGCTGTTATCATTTTATGTTTTTACCAGAGCTCATATTGCAACTTTGTTTTTATTATCGCTTTTCTCTGGCACTCCTTATTACTGGTTCCCATATTGTATTAATTTCTATTCTTGGTCGGCTCAGGAGATTCTTGTGGCCTTCCATATGTGCTGATTCCTTAAGTTTACGAATTTTCCAATGGTGTTCCTTGTCTATGATCTCAACCTGATCCCACAGAGGGCGGTGATCTCCCTTCTCTCTCCATATGTGGTCAGCCACATCCGATTTTTCCACCTCCACTCGTGTTACAGCTTTCTGGTGTTCTTGAAGCCTCACCTTAAGGGGGCGGCTTGTTTCTCCTTTATATTTCTTTTCGTAGCTGCACGGGATAGTGTACACACAGTCTTTAGTCATGTTCTCCTCTATGGGGGGGTCTTACTTGGGAGAGATATCTGCAAATTGTCATCAAGCTTTTGAAGGTTGTCCTGATGTTATATGGACCACTGATCCTTTGTATTTTCTCTGATAACCCCTTCACATAAGGCAGGCAGACTGTTTTCTGAATGTTGTTGTCCTCCTCTTGTACCTGCCTATCCCAGTTTTGGGGGGCTGCTGCCATGTACCCAGGGTAGTTGTTACATTGTAGGGTACTACTTATACTGACCAGTTCTTTATCTAATGTCACTGGGTCGCCACTTATGACTTTTGCTTGGTGTTGTAAGCAGCGGATGATCCTTTTCTTTACGCTGTATGGATGGTGGGAGTTGAAATTGAGTTACTGTCTGGTGAATGTCGGTTTACGGTATACCCATGCTCTGTTCGAGATATTAGAACATCCAGGAATGGGAGTGTGTTGTTACTTTCTTTCTTCATTGTGAACTGTATCGAAGGTCTTATTGAGTTCACATGGTCCAGTAGAACCTGAACATCTTCCTGGTGTGGCCAGAGTATGAAGGTGTCATCTACGTACCTTAACCATATAGTTGGCTTTAGAGATATAGATTTTAATGATATTTCCTCAAAGTATTCCATGTATATATTTTCCATTGCTGGTGATAATGGTGAGCCCATAGCTAAGCCCTCATCCTGTTGATATATGTGTGATCCCAATCCGAAGTGTGTTGTTTGTGTACAGAAAGTACAATGGGTCAATTATATCCACAAGGAAGCGACTCAGAGGGTGACACACAGAGCCTTGGCAACTAACAATCGGCCTGAACAGAATACCGTCTTTGTGAATTTTAGGGAGACCGTATATGTGAGTTAGCTTGGTGTAACGCTGCGATAACTGCCTATACATCTTAGGTGCGAAGTGATCCTTGTGATTAGTATCTGTGACAGTTTACATTCCGTTTTCATAGTAGGATCCTTTTTTACTTTGCTGTAGCTACCGTTGCTAATGAGGTTTCCAGCTTTCTAGTATAATCTGATTTGTCCATCACTACAGTCGCATTGCCTTTGTCAGCCGGTAGTATGATGATGTTTTCGTTCCTCTGTAGAGATCCAATCGCCAGCCTCTCCATTTTTGTTATGTTAGACCTGGGTGGCTTGGCCTTCTCCAAGGTCTGTCTCACCTTCCATCTCAATTCATCCACCTGAGCCTGAGGGATGTTCAAGGCCACCTTCTCAACTCTGGTAATGATGTTCAAGTATGGCACTTGCTTGATGGTTGTGGCGAAGTTGAGACCCTTATTCAATACTGACTCCTCAGAGGCACTCAGCTGATATTGGCTGATGTTGACTACTGCTTTCACTGGTGGGTGATGGACCTTGTGCATCACCTTTTGATCTTTCAATCTATTTAATTTTTGTACTTGGCCAGTCTTGACTACATTGAATTCATGTCTGAAGGATTTATCCAGGTCACTTTGGATCCTTCTCTGGTCTTCTTCATTAGTAATTCTGTTGAAGAAATCCTCGAGCCTCTGGGAGATATGAGCTTGTAGTCTCTGTTTTATCTAATGATTGTACTGGATTCTCTCTCGAACAAGGGTGTGTCCCACTTTCTCTTCGACCAGACGGGCTCTCCTTGAATTGACGGGAAGTCTTGGTGCCAAGCCAGAAGGGATGAGTTGTAGGGTTCTACATTGGTGTAGGAATGCCAGATGGTTTGATATTCATGCCAGTTTCTGGTAGGATTTTTCAATTTTTTGGTATATCGAGTCCATAACGATCCTTCAATATCTGTCTATATTTCTGAGATGAGGTATTATGTATATTATTGAACAGTCTATCCCAGTGAGTGAAATAAAGGGTTCAGTTCAACATTCCAACCACCTGAAGAAGGCCGGAGCGTACAACAAAACGTTGTGATAAACATGGCGACAAAGATGAGGACATTAGTCTGAATAATGTAAATAATGTACATAATACCTCATCTCAGAAATATAGACAAATGTCTGTTACATTGAAACATTAAAGATACAAAAACACTCAGCTTGAAATTTTTATTTTTAAGGTCTGGTGTATCTAGAATTCAATAGTTTGGTAGCTTAGTGTATTGGCATAAGTAATTGTGGAACATTCATTTTAGACAGTGTGAGAAAATAGCTTATTGGATTCAAGCATTGGTTTGTGAATTTAGTGACATAGTAATTGTGAGTTCAATTCCTGGGCTGGGCAGTGTGTACTTGGACCTAGTGGAAACAGGATGAACAATAACCATCTCCAGAATACTTTTTTTACTATAAATTAAAATTTTAACCATTCAAGTAACAAATGTCTTGAAGTCTTGTTGCTCTATTTTTACCAAGATGGTTTTTTCCGTTTTAAATGCATCAGTCCATAGGATGAGAAAATAGTTGCATGAATTTATCTGAAAATAAAAGACCACTCAAAAAAGTAGATAAGTCTGTAAATTCAATGTCAATGCATTCACTACCTTAAAGAATAGTAAAAATTAAATATAGATTTTTATCAGGTAAATTACAGAAAAAGATGATGTAGCCAAATATTGTTATTTTGGCAACTCTCAATTATCCTGCTGTCCTCCTTGATAAGTTCCCAAGCTATTCATCACAGCTTTGCTCTTTCTCTTGCTTGCCTTATGTACAAAATGAAAAAAAAAGATTCTCATTTAATAAAATTTATTTTTTAATTCCAAAAATCAACAACCCTGATACTCACTATGTAAGGCATGTTGAGAAAATCTCACTAATGACTAAAATATCTACTCATGAGTACATTAAATGGTGCTTTGATATATTTTATTGTTAATTCATAAATGTTTATTTTATGAAAAATATAAAGATCTAAAAGAACTTTTTTCTTTCTATTCAATTATTTTATAAATCTATTATTCATTATGTTAATTGCTCAATTGTATTTAATGTTCAAACTGGAGAAGAAAATAAAACAATCTAAATTTTTTTCTCTTTTTAATTTTTCCATTCTATCATTTCTCATTCTCTTTCTTTTTCTTTCTTTTTTTCTTTTTCTCTTAAACACTATCAAATCTTTCTTTAAGCCTATAAAGACTTTTAACAAACTTGCTCTTTGTTAACTGCTGTTCTACAATTAAATGTCTTTATAAAGGGACTTTAATATATTTCCACAATAATAACTTGATCTTTAGTAATTGACATCTCAAGCTCAGTTTTCAGCTCTACATAGAAAAACATTTAGCAAACACTTTTATTCCTGAATTACTGTATATGTCTACAGTATCAAGTAGGAACCAATTTTATTAGTCTTTTATGATTTACAATGGATGCATGATCAAGTGGTTAGAACGTTTGCTTTTTGACTGTGTCCCTGGCCAATTTGTCAGGAAGGTAATGTCTTTGTGTTATTAGCCAGGGAAAGAAATCCCAGCATGTGGCTCTAATAGAAAGTGCCTGAGAAACTATACTACATGTTGACCAATGTCTTTTGAGTGAAACTATGTATTCAGAAACTGTCAATGGTTGTGCTAGAATGAAGACAAGTCATCATGGAGAGTTGTTCAAATTGTTGATTACCATATTAGGCACTCTCTCTCCCAGAAACTGTAACTAAGGTCTGCTCAGTTTCATTGCAGTATAAACCACAGGTAGACTCTGTGGGTGTTGAAAAAATACAAATCTGCCTGGGCAGGTGTCTGCAGCAGGGATTGTGCAGCCACTCCCAGCACATTGATGTGCTGGGGAATGAGAAGCCAACCATTATTATATAACTTCCAAAATTGATTATGGAATTTGGGATTTCAAGTTTATTACTCCATTTATACGTAGAACAATTAATGATGTATAGTTTTTTATAAAGAAATAGCTAGTAAAAGTAGAATTTGTTTTCAAGGTTTAGTGTTTACATACCATTTTGTATTTGTCATATTTAGGTGCTTGACAAGATGATCAGTTGCCATATGTTTCATCAAGGTTGTTCAGTTTTCAGGAATGCTATTAAAGTTCACAAATTGTTAGTGTTTACCAAAGTAACCCGCCACTAAAAAAAAAAAAAAAATTAAAATTAAAACCTGTTACTCTGGTGATTATTTTTACAATTCAAGATATCAACAATATATATGAGGGTCAACTGAAAAGTTCATAAGCTAACCATGATACTCTCATAGAATGTGACAAAATGAGGTTTATTTTTCAACATAGTATTCCTTGTAGTCCATACACTTTTTCTATTGGTGTTGCAATGCTTGGATCCCATTGGTGTAGAAGCTTTCATCCTGTTAGTAAAAAAACAAAAACATCAACAGCAGATATGACTTTATCACTGTTTCTCATCCTAATGTTTGTTTTCATATTGAAGAACAGATGATAGATGGGGTCAAAGGAGAATAGGGAGGGTGATCAACCAGTTCAAAGTCACAGTTATGTACAGCAGCCATTGAAACCAAGGACTTGTATACTGGAGCATTGTCCTGATGAAACAAGACCCCTTTTCTTGATAGCCTTTGCAACTGCCTCAGCAAGTTATCATAGTTGGCATCTCCATTGATGGTTTGGCCATTTTGAAGATAGTCAATCAGGACAATGCCTTTTGCATCCCCCCCCCCAAAAAAAAACTGAGGCCATCACCTTCCTTTTAGATGAAACAGCCTTGGCCTTTTTTGGAGCAGGTGAGGATGGGTGTTTCCACTGCATGGATTGTCTCTGGCTCAAAATGATGAACCCAACACTCATCCTGTATTAGCAAACATTCAAGCAAACCATCTGGATCTGTGTCAAACAATGTCAGATTTTCTAGTGATCTGATGATTCTGGTGTCAGAAGATGTGGCACACACTGAAACCTTTGTCATGGTAAGTTCATTGTGCAGAGCATTCTCAACTCTTTCACTGGATATGCTAATAGCTTTGGCTATTTGATTTATAGTCATCCATCACCATCTGGTGAACATGATCAATGTTTTCCTCGGTGATGGCAGTTGCAGGATGTTCAGACCTTGGGCCATATTAAGGAATTTCCCTTCTCCTCCTAAATTCAGCTGCCCACTTTTGCAATGGATTGTCATCCCCTCATGTAGCAACCATGTCAGTATGAATGTCCTTGGAGCTAAACTCTTTTTTGTAGGTATTTCATAACATCAAAATGCCAAATTTTGTTCATTTTCAAGAGAAGTTACTACTAGTTACTTTTGAAGTCTCCTTTGAACAGCCAGGCGTTAGTTTACCTGCAAAGAAACAATGCAGTTATTAAAAAGAAGAGTTGAAATTAAAGTATGCAACATTTCACAGCCTTTGCATCACTCCTTCATAATCAGCCTATGAACTTTTCAGCTCACTCTTGTAAATCACTATGAATCCTTTAAAGGATATGTGGTGTAATGGATAACGGCTTGGAATGAGAAACTGGAGAGCCGAGTTCAAATTCCAGTTGGGTCTATTACATTCACTTACACAATAACACCCTTGTGAAAATGAATCTATCTGTTCTCCACCAGAGTTATGGGTTGTATAGCAGGACAGACTGGGTTCTATAGCTTTGGTTGGTAACCTACAATGGACACCATTCCACTGTCTTTCCCAAGAATGCATAACAATAATTACCTGAAGCTAAATGAGCATGATGCTTTGTACGCTTGAAGCTATTTGCAATGCAGAAAGTACGCATACATGAGTATGATAATACCATTGGATGATGAATATTCATGAGTTTGGCATGTATATAAAGAATTGTTCAAAGTGGTAAGCAGTTTTCTGCCTCAGATAATAAGAAAAATCTGTGAAGAGTGTCATGATCACTTATATCCTGAAGGGATATGGTATTTTAAAAAAATCAGCCATTTGCAAACTTTCTTTTTTGTTACTGTCAAAGATGATTATGGGGTGTAACAGCATATT
Organism: Acanthosepion esculentum; assembly: GCA_964036315.1. Lineage (NCBI taxonomy): Eukaryota > Metazoa > Mollusca > Cephalopoda > Sepiida > Sepiidae > Acanthosepion > Acanthosepion esculentum. Next base: position 11,868,272 of record OZ038510.1, read on the forward strand.
TTTATGCTACAAGGACAAGATAGTTATGGGAGAGTGGTTAGCCCAATTACCCATCCACACTCTTCTCCCTTACCAAGACATTTTGCCAAGATATCTGGTAATAGGATAAAACAAAGAGAAAAGTGGCTTCATGGCTTTGACCAAGAATATTTGGGTGAAATGAATAGAAGCAGTTTCAGATGAAACAAGAACTAGTTTTCAATGATTTTACTATTGGTGATGGTAACAGTTACACAAAACCTTCATTTTCAAATGGCTACCTATTTCAGTGACAGTCAAATGAAATTTGTAGAATTTTATTCCTTACTTTTCTTTCTCAATGAATGTAATTAGTTATTAAAAAGAAAAATAATACAGTTAAAGCTGTAATTTTAATCAATTCCGAGAAAGGTGATAATGACACTAAGATGCAAGGGGCTGTTGTGAGGGAAAGAGAATGCAAAAAGACTTTAGAAGGAACCAGAAACCCAATCCTAAACAGAAGAAAATTATTTTGTTCTTTACAGTTTCTGACTTGCAATTTTGAGACCAATTTGTAACACTAGTAAGATCAGGTTTCAGAATAAAATTCTGAAAACTCTTCAAACTCACCAAACTCTTCTATTTAGTTCCTATATTACTTTAGTTATTCTGACTATTTAGTTTATTAGTACCAAAGGACTTTTCTTTTTAGAGAAGTTGTACATGTTTTGTATGCTTTATTTTTTACATCCGTACACTGCTAAATCAAATGTATGTATAGAAAGTGAAATTAGTAAGCCAAATTCAAACTCCAGTTGGTACTGATTTGTCCACTTTGCACTAACAACCTTGGAAAAGGCATGAATTTTTCCCCCTCTTGCTATAGGTTAAATAGCAGGGCAAAAAGGAGTCCTTAGCCTTGGCAAGATAATCAGTCTAAGAGGAGGATAACTCTTAATTCAAAACCAGCCTGATGAATAATGGGCTCCATCAGGCTATCTTGCTTTAGACACACTCGGTGCTGCTATGACCAACAATGAATTAAGAGACTCATGATTGTTATGTTATTAAATGATGTTTTTTGCCTTCATTATTTCTTCATGATTCTGTTTTTAAGCCAAGCCAAAGCAAATCCACAAAGCTGTTTGGGTTAATATTCTACTTAGATTTTTTATTTTTTATTTTTTTTACTGACATGTCTCAAGATGTAGGCAACCATGACTCTCCACAGATTACTTTTTATTTATTATCTGTGAATTGCCATGACTTTTTGGGAAAGATGGGGGAGTGATTTCCCATTGCTTCCTCAGCTTGGAATTCAGAATTTTCCTTCCTCTAGACTGGTTTCCATCCAAATCTAGAGAGTACCATCTACTCTGCTGTTTAACCCATAACTGAGGGAAAAGAGATAGGTTAATTCCTTTTTCAAAGTATTTATTCAAAAGAGAATGCAACAAACAAGATCAGAATGTGAACTGTAAAAAATAAAGCTCTCACTGAGTTTCTCCCAACTCATTTTGAATCCACATCAATAAATCAATACCTTGTACAAGTCTATGGACAGTACATTTCTTTTGCAATTTTCCTAATAAAATTTCTAAAAAAAAAATCAGTTATTCTTGCATCATTCAGATTCAACTAATTCTGTGAAGCTTTTGTAGAACTGTTTCTCTTTATACACACACACACATATATATATAACTGAATATTTCACCAAATTTGTTATGGCTATGACAGATTGTGAAGGCAATGCTCTTACATTTTAGCAATAAAATAAGTTTTAGTGATAATGTAATAAAGTAATTTTCTTATTGTGTTATAAATGCATTTGCTGTTTTGTTGACTTTTGCATTTGTTAGTTAATCAATACTTTACCTTTTATGTCAGATATATACGTTTATCTGTGTGTGCATAATATATTTTATGAAATATATAGGTCCTTGGGTTTCCATTATTTTTATTCTACAGAGAATGTATACAATACTTCATAAGATATCAGCAAACGTTAATATTCATACAAAACACAAACTGTTTTAAGCTTTAAACATGAACATTCATTTTGACTTTGTTTTTTATAGAAACATTATTTTTGACTTTAATTGTTTTTTTATAGGAACCTTTATTTTGAGTAATTGTTTTTTCTTATTTTACTCCTACCAGTTTCTATTCATAGTCAAGTGCTATGGCATTCTAATTTAAGTATATGAAAAGTGGAAACTATAGTCTTTTTGATGAGAACAGGGAGGTTGTTCATATTCAGTTTGTGTGACTATTAGATGAATATCAAGTACTACAATATATTACTTTAACCCATCAAATTGTTCTATGATTTTTGTTTTTTATTCATTTTTTTTTAATCATATTTCTTTCATCTTAATTTTCATTTGCATTTTATTGCAACTCTCAGTTGTTCTGTGGTTGTTAGTAAGCAACATGGATGAGAAATAAAGACTAAAACTCTTGTCTCTTTTTCTTGTTTTAATGTGATAGCTGCCTAACCAGTTAGGTCATGGTAAACACTAGCAACAAGCATTCAAACCTAATCTGCATTTGCTCCAGTTACCTGGGAAAAAGCTCATCAGTTGCTATGAAAATATTCTAGAAAAGATAAATAGAAGCCACATTATGTTCATGAGAAAGTGACTGAAGTCGAGATGCCAGATCAGGATCGATTACATTATAGACCCTTTGAATTTTGTCAAGAACCTTGAGGTACATTGCAGGACCAATAGACAAAATATGGCAACTGTATTCAATGTACTATTTTTTTTTTTTTACTGACAAATGGCAAATTTATGAATATATAAGATAGATTCGGATGAGAAATATTGTAGTTCATTCTTTAGGTTGGGTAGTACAGACTTAAACTAAGTGGAAACAGGGTGAGAAATAACCGAGTAATACTAAATAAGAAGACAAGATATCCCTTGCCATGGACACACAGAATGAGAAGAATCTATTTCAGCAGATTAAATAAAGGATTTAGTTCTGTTGTATTGTGTTGTTCTACAACACCTGATCAGTAGTCAGCTTCCTCCTTGTCTCTTAATTTACTATACACTTTATATCTCTTCTACTTAACATATGCAAATAGGTAAAATTCTATTTACCAATCCCATACACCACCCTGAACCAAAGAGGTTTAATGTATTTGGTTGTTCTCAAACTTCTACAACTTCTTTCCTCTTCTCCCCCTTCATATATATGTCCTGTTCTTTTTAATGTCTGAGTCACTCCTCATCCATAGGCCTGTCTTCTATTGCATTGTCCTGATATGAAGAGCTCATCCTTTCTTCTCTGTCAAGGTCTTCTATCACAATGTCTTCCACTTCAATTCTGGATCTTAATTGGTTAGAACCAGCCATTAGGCTTTTTCCAAGACTTGCTATTTTGTCCTTATTATACCACAAGTTCAAAATTTTCTGAAGGTTACCCAGATCAACAGACACCTGAAGAAGGTCAAAATTGTGATAATAAGGAAGATGAGGATATTAGTCTGAATGTAAATCTTGGAAATTCAGACAGAAATTTTCTTGGAAATTTTGGATAATATAAGGCAGAATGAAGGCACAGTGGAGTGATGGATAGTGGCTTGGATTGAGGAATAAGAGAGCCAAGTTTGAATTTCAGTCAAGTTAAATTCCCTTATTTACATTACATTCACTTATGTGCAAATATTCTTGGTAAAGGTATGAATCCATTTTGTCTTCCCCAGCTATGGGTAAATAGCAGGATAGGTCCTATAGCCTTGGATGGCAACTGGCCTAGGAGATCAACTCTGAATTCAAAACCTCCAACTGAGTTAAATTGCCTCAGCAAGTGCCCAAGTGTGGTGAGTACAGTTACATATCCTGAAGACATGATCAATCAGGATGGGATCCTCCAACAGGAGTGAGAAGACCCTAGATTTGGATTTGGAAGATGGAATACTAGTCCAAAAAAGATCAGCTTTAGTCTGCTTTGTAGCTGAGTATATTTTATATTGGCACCAAATTCCAGTTTTTGAGTTACGGTGAAATACTGATTTTCAAGTACTTCTCAGAAGAAAGATTGGTACAACATAATCTTCTTGCTGCCTATATGCCCTCATTTAATCATGTAAAAGATTAAGCTAAATAAAGGTTAAGTTCATTTGAAATTGACAAAAATAAATACTTGATGACTTGCATTCACTCATACAAATGTTTAACATTATAATTACATTGTGAAAGCAACTTGATTTAAGTTTTTGGACATGTATTTTAATTGCTGAATAGTATTATAGTGGCTTTGGTGTTAAAATGAACAGTTGATTTAGTCATAACTAGAAGATTAATGGAGGGTGGTAATGATGAGGAAACACATGGGTAATTTTAACAAAACAAGATATAGAATATATTTACAAATTTACATGCTTGAAGTTGTGTCAATAGCTCGTTTCAGGAAGATAAATCAGCAATTTTTAAAGTTCATAGTTTTAATGAATTGTCATTAAGAGGAAATGTTCATACAACAGATTAAATGATCCGTCATGAAATAATATTCAAAATTTTTCTAAACAAAGGTAAGAGAGTTTGTTGCTCACAGAAAGATATATGGTTGTATACATTCAAAAGTAGACAAAGAGAGATAGTTTGAAATACTTAGCTTTCCTATATTGTTGAAAGGAAATTCTTTGAAATACCATGTGCTTGGTTAAAAGCTGGTAATATAATTGGCAAATAATTTTACACTGGTAAGAACTTGAATGCTGGTTGCAGTGAACAGAAACAAAACCTTTCACATGACTTCAGACACCCTTCTCTTATTAGTTTAATTTTTCTCCTCATTTTATATCAAAAAGAATTTTGCATCGGCACGTTACTTTTTTCTTCTTGGCTCAATAACTAATTTTTGGGAAGACAGTTTTCATTGGTCCAAAACAATTTCACATATACTTGCAAATTTATTTCCTCCTTCTTTTCAGCTCACTGATCACTTTCTGTAAGGGAAGTTTTTCACTGGTCTAAAGAAAACTTCACATAAACTCTTCCACTTTTTTCCTCAGTCCTCTGAATTTGAAGGGAGTGGGTAAAGGAAGTTATTATTTTGCACTCACTACAGTATCTTGTAGTCAGCAGAAAAAAATGTTGATTAAGGTTAAAACAAAGTATTTCTCTCTCTCTCTCTCTCATCATTGAGATAGATTATTCAGTTTCTCTTTGAATTTCTGGGATGAAGAGTTATCATTTTTTTACACTATTTACGTTCTATTTCCTTATTTTTGTTGTTGTTATCAGTGTTTGAGCTGTTGTTCCCTCCAGGCTTCATCTGGTGTTTATCAATCTGGGTAACCTCTAGAGAATTCGGAACTGAACCCTTTATTTAATCTATAAGAGTAGACTATTCTTGTTCCACTACCTATGTCTAGGGATATCTTGTTTTGTTCTTATTTTTAGTACTGCTCAATTATTGCTCACCCATTTACATTGAGTTCAAGTATGCACTGCCCAGCCCAGGGATCGAATTCAGAATTACTGTGTCAATCAAAATTCATGAACCATTGCTTTAATTCACTCACCTATTATCTCATAGGGCACAACGGCTGAAATGTTATTATAACAACAACAAAGATAAGGTTTACAATTATCTGAATGCAAATAGTGGAAATAAAGATTTGTTGGTATTTTACAATTACCGTATGTTCTTATATAATGTGCAATGTTTATTTTAAATAGAGCTGTACTTTTTGACTACAGTAAATGGATATATCTTTTGGGCAACAGCATAGCCAGGGCCAGCAGTACATATGCTAATTTTATATCTCTTGTATGATATTACTCCCTTAAAATTAGCTTCAAAATTAAGTCTTCAAAAGTCACATGATGTGCAAGTATAACCAGGAGATAATAATTAATATATCTTCTTTTATTAAAGTTGAAGACAATATATGATCATGTTATTGATAATTGTCACTTAAAATTTTAAAGATTTTAGTTCTGAGCCTTATCATGTTTTTTAGATTTTATTTAAGAAAAAAAAAGGCAAATGGCTGAAAGTTTTCTTTGAATTAAAACTGGATTATAAGCAGGATGATGAGCCGGTACCAATGGAGTATGTAATTCATGCCAGGAAATGCAAGAAGTCTTAATCAAATGTAAGGTCTATCAGGAACAATCATCTAAGAAGAGTTGATTTGTGGTGACCACAATATGCACTAGGTTCACCCTAACAGATACCAATGGCAGTTTCGTACTGTGTCACTGCAGAATGTCAAGAATTAGGACCCTCAAGTACTGACTGAGAAGGTGACCTTAAAGACACTGTGGGAAGAATTAAGCCTTGACAGATATTGATGAGTATACCAACATAAAGAAGGAACACCTTAGGATATAGCATAAATTGTGGCATACAAGTCAACCTGGCATACAAGACAACTTCAAGATTTTTAGCTCAAAATTCTGCGTTAGGTGTATACCAACCATATAAGTCAACCTCCAAACATACGGTAAGCTATCAGTGTATCAGCAGTGTGACGTGATGGGTGCTGTAGCGTTAATAGAATATTGAATTCTTGTTACTATTTTATTATTTTATATTCTGTGTTAATATGCTAAATATGTTCAAACAACTTTTAGTGATAACCTGCTGGAAATATGGTAAGTGGTGCACAGTAATTGTTAAGAGTGCTGTACCATTTGTTTACAACTCTGGGTAAAGGTTTGAAATTTATAATTGCCATATAAATCGACCCCTAGTTTTGGAAAGATTTTTTATGTCTCTGTGATGAGGTATTATGATTATTTACATTATTTGGACTGTTATCCTCATTTTCGTTGCCATATTCACAACGTTTCAGCCATTTTATGCTCCAGCCTTCGTTGGGTGATTGGAATTTCAGACCAAAATCATTATTTCGTCCAGGGTAGATTGTTATAGTTCCACATGCCATGCCTCTTCCGGATGTCTCCATTATTTCCCTTTAACTCAACTCTCCAAGTTTTTTTTGGATCATCACTGCTGTATCCTGGTATTGAACTCACAACACTTTGAATCTAGTCACTAGATCTAACCAACGTCTTTATCCACTGTGCTGTGTTGTGAATATAGCAATGAAGATAAGGCTAATAGTTTGAATAATGTAGATTTTTTATTAGGCTTGAAACTTGACATATATGCTGCAATTCTCTGTGCATACAAGACACCCGGACATCAGGAAGTTACATAAACACCTGACTTACAAGCAGATAGGGAAGTAGAGAGATTCTTTCACACACTTGCAAGAAGATAGAACGTTCAAAGAAAAACCTGAAACCACATACCTTTGATTTGGCTAATGATTATTTACTGGGTTCCAAAAGTGAATAAATAATTATTTTACCTATGGAAAATGTAGTCTCTTATTCTTATGAGATGTCATAAATATTACTCCAATCTCACAGTAGGATATAAAATAAATAGGAAATTTGAAAACGCAGTCCAATTATATGATTGCATAATAGCAATACCCAATATATCCCCATTGATCTTTTCAAATACTATATTCAGAGTTTTTATTTGTCAAATAAGGACTTCTAAGCATTTGGTAGTGATGAAAATAGAGGCAGGTATATTTTAAGCTTTTCTTTTTTAAAGGAGGGGGTGCTTTGCAACACACTTCCTTCAGGTGGGTGCGGTCATACAAGCAAAGTAATCCACATCTGGTACTGACAGCTTTTCATTATTTAGCCTGACAACATTGGCATTGTTATCTGCTTCCTTTCTTCATATTTATTTCATTTGACGGGTTTATTAGCATTTCATTATCAGCTGCCATGCTCTTTATCATTCAAGGCTTCATTTGATGTATTATGCACAAGCAATTGATCACCTGCATATTCAGCCACGTAGCATATCTTTTAAGAATGGATCTTCTTGCCTCCTCTATTGCATATTCACTGTCAGTATCACTTGTTTTCTGCATTTATATATATATATATATATATATATATATATATATATATATATATATATATATATATATATATATATATATATATAATGTGGGTAAAGTTGCATGAGAACCTGCCAAAGTAGTAAATATAAGACAGTTTTAAAAACTTTGAAGTGTTTTGCAAATTAACTATTGTCATAATAAAATAAAATTCTTTTTTTCTGATGATACTGGGTCATTGGTGAAAATGTCAAGGTTGTAATTTAAAAAAATTATCTTAGATAATGAAGAACAGCATTGGAGAAATTGTATGACAAAGTGGAAAAAGTTTACTTGTCATGTAGTTTGTTCTTTGTAAACTGTTTCCACTTTGTCATACAATTACTCTCTCTCTCTCTCTCTCTCTCTCTCTCTCTATATATATATATATATATATATATATATATATATATATATAATTAAGAAATTGGAGACTCCAGAAAGCCATGGTAATATTTTATTTTGCAAAATAAAATATTACCATGACTTTCTGAAGTCTCCAGTTTCTTAATTATCATTTGCTCTGTTATTACGTTGCACTCTCTGGAATTATCCATATGGATTACCTATTAACTTTATCATATTATTTATATATATATATATATATATATATATATATAAATGGGATAATGCTCAGTATTAAAGACAGAACTCTTGTGGGAAGAAGAGCATTTGTAGGAAACAGTTTAAAGAAAATCGTCACAGCATGTCATGTGATTTTTCCAGTCACATTCTTGCAGTTGCTGAACAACCATTAATTTGTATGGATGGAACTTCAGACTGCTATGTAAAAAATCTTCTGACTGCTTGATCAGACAATCCGAAAACAGAAGCATGTTTATGGACTCAACGTGTAGGAGATTGCAGAACACACTGTTTCACAACCAGAGCATTTTCTGGAGGTTGAGCGCTCTGAGATCTAGCGGAACCTGTGGCTCTGAAATTTTCAACCCATAGCAGTATCAATGTTCTATACAGAACAGCATCATTCCAATGTAACATGAAATGAGCATGAACAGCACAATGTGCTTTGGTCGAAGCCATGATGGTAACAGATTGTATCTGGGGAAAAAAAAGAAGAGATTAGTTAGATGAAGACACCATTTCCATATGGTATAAGTTCACTAGCACTACATAGGTGACTGTTTAAAATGTGGGAGGTATTTCTGTCACCGTGTGTGTGTGTAATATATATATATAAACTATTGTATCCTTAAAGAAGGTTACAAACAGACAAAGGTGGTACTCGAGTGGAAATAACAGCAACACAGGCATAGATGAAAAAAAGGTTTATTGTAAAAGAGAATACACTACTGAAAGACGGAAGCGGTTAGCAGGTGAGTAATTCCTGAAGCAACTCTGCCAGGTATATCCTGTGCTCACTATATATATCTACTGATATAGTCAGTCCACACAGGTGATAGGGAGCATGGGACATTCCATTACAACAATAACACACACAAAAGTGGACATTGCAGTCAACACTCAGTGGTGACAGTCTGTTTCATGCTATAAAACAATCTTCAGGCCTAATATTGAGCACTTTAACTCATAAATATAGCATATCTTAAAACTATATTTTTATCACTTACATACTCAGTAAAGTGCTTGATGCTGAGCTTAGGTAGACACAGCAAAAGATGCTTGACAACGTTAATTCCTATGAACAAGTTTTATTAAAGACAAATGACAAGGTATTGTGTTTAAACTTTTTATTCAATTTAGAAGTATTTCCTTTTCTGGACATAAAGTGTGTAAAAAATGTCCAAATGTGTTAGATATCTCATCGCTTTTGCCTGTTCTATTAGCCATTATCATATCTATAATGTGCGTATAAGCCATAAAAACAAATTGATCAAACTTTTTTAAGGCTAGTGTGCTGAAATCAAAATCATTACTTGCTCATTTTGAAAATGATTTGTTTTAGGAGGCTAATATATATAACACATAACTGAACATAGGTATTGTTTTGTTTTTTTACAAATAACAGAGCAATTGTTAGTTAACATATTCAGCATCAAGTGATGCTAATTAATTTTAGTTGTTAATGTCCCTCTATTTGAAATTTTTAACTTGTCTTTATTTTATCCTCTGTACACTGCTATGACTAATGTTTGCTTTCCAGTGACTTAATATAGTCTCTGGTGAATTCCTGTTGTAGCATACCTATGGATATGTCCCCATTGACATAAATACGGAGCAGAGAGGGTCCACAGATGAGACTATATTGAAGGGCAGAGTCTCATCTTGGGAAACAGCTACCCGACCCCATTTTATACAGCGTTTACAGGGAATTTTTGGCTGAACCTACGGGCTTGGATACTCCACACTAAATTCGGCCTTGTGCCACATCTGACCGCGTGGGGCAATTGGTAGATATCCTGCAGTTGGAGATTCATTGGGGAATTCAATTGACTCACTTCTAGCAGTTGACTACTTCTACGCACCACTGGCAAATCTTATATGTGTTGTTCTTGTCCTAAGTATTGTCATTCATTATCAACCCTCATTTGATTATTCTATTCAGTAACCTTCTCTCGGTTACAACAATACTCATTATTGTATTCTTGGCTTGCCTACAGTTATATTAATATCTACACATTGTCAATGATGGTGCTAAAGAACTATACATTGAGCACACCTAAAAACTTTTATTATCATTTATGTGTCCTGTGTTAGTTATGGCTAAGTTGTCTTTGAAGACTATTGTTAAATAAGTCTGTTTGATATTGAAAAAGACTTCAAAATCATTTGATGTGCAGGTGGTAAAATGGATAATGCCATGGAATTGTTAAACAGAGAGCTGAGTTCTTATTCTAGTGGCGTTTGTTATATTCATTTAAATGCAAATAGGCGCAAATACCCTTGGGAAAAGTATGAAACCACTTTTTCCTCCCAGCTGTGGGTTACTTAGTAAGATTTGTATTACTAAATCATTATTATCTAAAAATATTTTCTGACTTTAAATAACCTGCAAAGGGTTGATAAGCTGTAGAAAATAAAACAAATTAATCAAATCAAAATAATTTGAAACATTCTTCAAAATTGTACACACTCAAAATAATGTAGGTCTTAAGTCTTTTATTTATTTGTAGATTTTTATTTTGCAATTTAGTAACTATTCAAAATAAAACTTTGTTGCATCTGTGGCTAGTGGTTGAATAAACAATTTAGTTTTTCATTTTGTGATTCAAATATAATATTCTCTTAATAATTTGCTATATGTTCACCAGAAATTGGTCGTGTTTCTTCATTGCTAATTACTAATGAAAAATGCCTCTTTGTTTTCATGTATTCAACATTTGGCATTGAGAGTCAAATTAAGTGACAAAAACACTGATGCTATACAATGTTATGTATGATTCTTAAGCAAGTTGATAATACCACAAGGACGCAGGAGGTTACAGGAAATGAAAAAGAATGAGAAGACTTTAGTGTGGAGAAGTGAAGAAAGGACAAAAGAACAGGCTTCAGGAAGACAGAAGATGGTTATTAATGTTGCATTTAAATCTTTGAAGATTGTCAGTGACATGGAAGCAAGAAATCAGAAAGGTGTTCTATAGGTGAGAAGTGCAAGAAAAGAAACTGTTAGAATAAAAGTGTCAGTTGCATCTAGCTTGTTCAACAATGAGACCTAATTGCTAGTCTAGTAGCACACTTAAATTCATGTAGTTGAAGCACTTATGAAAAAAGCTCATCAGAACAGTTGCCATGAAAATATTTGTAGAAAATATAGAAGATAAGTTATGTTGGTGAGAAAGTGACTGGAATCAAGATACTAGATCAAGATCGATTACATGACAGACCCTTCTTTGAATTTTGTCAAGAATCTTGAGACATATAGCAGGAGTACCAGACTAGATATGGCAACAGTATTCGATTTCAAAGATGAATGGTAAATTTATAAATGTGCAGGATGGATTCTGATTAGAAATATTTTCTGGGATGACACAATGAACCAACTTTCCTAGTAGTAGATGTAGCAATTGATTCAATATATTTGCTTCACTTCATGTCAGTAGAAAACACGAGCCCAAAAGGATGCAAAGTGTGGCTCTTCTGGAGTTTAGCATCAGCCATCCTGATGGCAAGCAGAAATAGTTCACTGTGGCGATTAAATGGAAACAGTTTTGTTTTGGAGGCATTAAAATTACAAGCAATTATCTAACCATTTAGAAAAAAGAAATTGATTTGTAATCAATCTTACACTTATAAAATCTGATACAGATATATCATAGTGATGTAATGGAATAACCTGTCACCCCCATGAGTGACTACACTACAGGTAGTAACTATCTACAAGTATCTGTAAGTCAATGGACTAGAGAGACTAGCCGGGATCTTTTTCGGCTAGACGGTCACACTCTCTGCCTCTGAGCAGAGAGGAACCCGGACGAGGCTCAGCCAAAGGGCAGAGTCTTGTTCAGGGAGGTTGACCAACCTGATCCCGTTATGGCGGGTTCTACGGGCATTTTTTGGCCGAGCCTACAGGCTCGGACAACCCACGTTAAACCCGGCCTTGTGCCACATGCAACCCGGGAGGGGTGCTAAATATACTAGCTGGGATCTGTTCCAGCTGGACAGTCGAACTCTCTACCTCTGAGCAGAGAAGAACCCGGACGAGGCTCTGCTGAAGGGCAGTCTAATTCGGGGAGGTAGACTGACCCTGAACCCGTTTATACGCGTTTGAATAGGGAATATTTTTGGCCGAGCCTACGGGCTTGGAGATCCCATGTTAAACCCGACCTTGTGCCATATGTAATCCTCATGGAGGGGTAGCTAAATATACTAGCTGGGATCTGTTGAGTACAACTCAGGCTTACGTAAGAACTACCGACCTTCCAATAGTAGCCCTCACTACTGGATTGACTTGCAACGACCTTGTGCATAACTGTTACCTTTATTCTTATTGTACTGACTTTTTTACAATAAACCTTTACTTATTTTATCCACCTTGTTTTTCAAGTATATATTCCTATTAGCACGGAATATAACGCATAGTTTCTTCTTGTTTGTCTTAGAGCCTTGTTGCACTTTGAGATAGTTTAAGTAGTTCCTTAGATAACAACAAATACTGCAAGATATTTCTCTTTAATAAAAACATAAACATATTGGTAAGTTTATCCTTAGCTTTATGATGAAAAGAAAAAGCACAAGAAATATTTCTCAACAAAATTTACTTCATCGTCAATGCATTTAATTTAGTTGTGAATATTTATCCAAGAGATCATATATAGTGAAAATTTCAGTTGTATAAAATTAAATTCTTTTTCATCATTGTTGTGAACTTATTGATATCTTTACATTATAGACCAAAAGTTTGGAACTTCAAAGAAACACCTAAAATCAAATTTTTAAAAGCTAATTCACTTGCTTACTTTGGGCCAGAAAGACTTTCTCTTCCTGAAGGCTTTTATGATATATTTAATAATAATCACGCAGTGATATATAAATGACAGCCTAATTGGCATAGCTAAGGCATAGACTATATAAATGTGCTGAAGCAGTATGGGTAGAGCAGCTTTCCATATGCAAGGCAAATGACTACTGCTAAACTGATAAAATACGAAGGAAATTCCACTTCATAAATAATAATTAACTCATTATTTCATAAAATTTTTAAAAGTTCTAACTCTTTTTGTCTAATCTTCTCTCTCTCTCTCTCTCTCTCTCTCTCTCTCTCTATATATATATATATATATATATATATATATATATATCTCCGTCTTTCTCTCCTCTATTTATCTATCTCTCTTTCTTTATATCTATCTTTCTCTCTATATATCTATTTCTCTATCTATCTATATCTCTATCCTTCTTTCTATCTGTCTATATCTCTATCCTTCTTTCTATATATCTATATCTCTATTCTTCTTTCTATATATCTATATCTCTATTCTTCTTTCTATATATCTATATCTCTATTCTTCTTTCTATATATCTATATCTCTATCCTTCTTTCTATTTAACTTTCTATACATCTATCTCTTTCTATCTATGTATCTATCTCTCTTTCTATCTAACCATCTATATATCTCTCTCTCTTTCTATCTAACCATTTATATATCTATCTCTCTCTCTTTCTATCTAACCATTTATATATCTATCTCTCTCTCTTTCTATCTAACCATTTATATATCTATCTCTCTCTCTTTCTATCTAACCATTTATATATATATCTCTCTCTCTTTCTATCTAACCATTTATATATATATATATCTCTCTCTTTCTATCTAACCATTTATATATCTCTCTCTCTCTCTCTTTCTATCTAACCATTTATATATATATATCTCTCTCTTTCTATCTAACCATTTATATATATCTCTCTCTCTCTTTCTATCTAACCATTTATATATATCTCTCTCTCTCTTTCTATCTAACCATTTATATATATCTCTCTCTCTCTTTCTATCTAACCATTTATATATATATATATATCTCTCTCTCTCTCTCTTTCTATCTAACCATTTATATATCTCTCTCTCTCTTTCTATCTAACCATTTATATATATCTCTCTCTCTCTTTCTATCTAACCATTTATATATCTCTCTCTCTCTTTCTATCTAACCATTTATATATCTCTCTCTCTCTTTCTATCTAACCATTTATATATATATATCTCTCTCTTTCTATCTAACCATTTATATATATATATATATATATATATATATATATATCTTTCTATCTAACCATATATATATATATATATATATATATATATATCTCTTTCTATCTAACCATTTATATATATATATATATATATATATATATATATATATATCTCTTTCTACCTAACTATTTATATATATATATATTTATATATATATATATATATATAACCATCTATATATTTCTCTCTCTCTTTTTCTCTGTTTATCTATCTGGCTGATTTTAAATTTTGGGTTACCCTCTAAAAAATATTGGACATCATGCACTAATGGATGAAATAGTTTCAGCATCTCAGCCTAGTAGGAGTTAATTAAACTAAAGAAGGCATGAAACTTACTAATTATTAAATCCCAAGGGTATCTTCAAATCTTTGGCCTATAGTGTACATACATCTAACTTGTTTTGTTAGTAGGTAATTTGACCTCCACTCACACTCATGACCTTTTTTTATTAGCTTTTACTGGAATCTCTCTGGCTGTCTAGTTTGCTACATAATGTCTAATTTATCAAACTACTCATCAGTCGTGCTATATTTTTGTCTATTCATCTAATTGCCTACTTTAGAATTTATTCATAATATACATTGATGATTACTTCTCCTATGTTGTTATCTACTTATCTAGGTCTCTTCATCTGCTTGTCTATCTCTCTATGCTCTCATCTATCAAACAGTGTGTGAATCTACATTCCTCTTATGTTCGCAAAATATTTACTTTCCTTACTTGATTCACTTATCACTAAAGCAAACATCAATCTGATATGATGTTGCATTGGTCTTGTATATTCTGTTTATAACATTGAAACTGAATTGTGCAGTGTATATAACAGTTCATTTCAAGCAAGCTTTTATATATATATATATATATATATATATAAAGTTTAAAAGCCACCCTATTGGGTGGCATTTATGCTAGCTCCTGCAGAGGGCTCTTGATTGAGCCTTCAGCTTCTTCACGAGTTTGAACTTTGAGAGTTCCTGTCTTTGCATATTCTCAGAACTGGAAGTTCTCTTGGTTGCCATTTGATCTGAGGTTTCATTTGCATGGGTCTTTCTTTTCCTTGCTGCAGTCTTGGTTCTTTTGATTGCAATCTAGTCCTCTGTTGGTGGAAATTTCTTTTTACGAGGCATACTGCTGTCATATGCAATAGGCAGCAATAAACTACAGAAGAACTCAAAATTGATCGCTGCATTTAAGTATTGCATTAATATCTAAGCTTACCTTTTAAAAGTTGAATGATAATTCTTCTGCCGCCACTTAATTTAAAGACAATTTGATGTGCATAGGCCCTTACTTTCCATACAAAAAATTATTTTTATTTCATGGGTGACTTTTGCAATTAATTTTGATTATTCTTAAATTTACTTCCAATAAAAGTAATAAAAATTTGGGAATCTAAAATTTCTGTAACATGAGCTATTGAAAGTTAGATAGTTGTATCCCTTTAATTGAAAAAGTGTGACAGTAACATTTGCATTTATTATACACACACACACACACACATATATATATATTGTGTGTATTTAGGCAGCATTTTTTCATTCATACATTATCTATATTATTTAATGAAACGTGTATGAATATATATATATATATATATATATATATATATATATATTAGAGACCAAGTTAATGGCCTTTTAAGCTTTCTTCACATGAATTTCAGTAAAATTTTGAATATGTAAGAATTAAATATTACAGGTGGGTACCAGAATTTTAGAAATACCAAAGTGGGGCATGGCCCCAAATCGGTTGGGAACCACTGTTCTAAAGGCATAACTGGAGAAAGATAGAACCAATGATCCAAAAGCTTTCAAGCCATATATTTAATTAACAAAAATCTTTTTGGCATTAAACAATTGACAGAGTTGATATGCTATTCAATTAATCAACAAAACTCTTGAACCATAACCACCATTGACCCTTTATTTTTAATCCTTCTTTATTTATTTTAGTTTTCTATTTCTTTACTTGCTTTCCTTCTCTTTCTTCATATTTCTTTTGTCCCACTTATAATTTTTCTGTAAGTTCTGTTTCATATTTTGTTCTTATATATTCATTCGTTTTTTTTCTCTCATAAATATTTTTAATTTTACTTCATTTTCCAAAAAAAAAACCCCTTTTCATAATTCTGCTTGTCCCTCCTGTTGTCAGTTATTTCCTATGATCATTATGTTCTGCCATACCTCATAAATAATGGACTATTCCATTTCGACCCGAATGTGTGAAAACATAGAACTGGCATATCGGTTTCAATGAGAAAATGAAAGAAAGAAGGGAAGATAGAAGTCTGTTTCAGTGAAAAACTTGTCGATTTCAAATCTTTTCATTTTTACCCATTTCTTAAAATAACCACCAGCATTGTTATTGTAATATTTTGTTAATGTTTAACTCAAATATTTAACTATGCAATTGGGGAATTTCTATGAATATTTTATTGTCATAGAACTCACTATGAGCTTACTCAATCAATAACTTAAGAGTTAAAAATTAAGATTAATCAGAATATTAAAATAGGAAAACTGTGAAATTTTCATGAATTAAAAAGTTTAATTAAAACTAGAATGTTTTAATTAAACTTTTTAAATTTTTATTCATTATTATAGCTGCTCCTCCACCAATATATGTAGGTTAATGGGGAATTTTTTGCTTAAAACTAGTCATATGTCAGTCCTCACTGGGTGCCTTATACTTTCAGCCTTGTGCCACATCTAAGCTCTGCTTAAAAAAAATCACCATATGTCAGTCAGTAAAAGTTGTATAAAGAAACAGATGTGAAAGAGAGCTAGTGGGAATAGGAATTTCTTTTGTGAGGAAATTATAGAAAAATATGAACAAGAAAGAAAGTGTGAGCAAAATATATATAAAGTGTGGAATTGGAGAAAGTTTTTGAGATAAAGGAGTAAGTGTAAATGTGAAAGTATAGAGAGTTGTGTATATTAAAAAGTGAGGAAAATGTATGTATTTCTATAAGCATGGAAGAGATTGTGTGAAAGATATTATGTGTATGCTTAAAAAACATTGAAGACTAAGAAAAGGATGGAAGGAAGTGTATGCATGTGTGTATGTGTACAGTTGATCTCTAATTGTAACAATTATTTATTGATCAACAACTAAACATCACAAATGCAGCTTAGATGGAAACAAAACTGACATTTATACTTAACATCAGAAAGAGAAAATTTAAATTTCTGGGATAAATAATGAGGAGAGAAAGCTTGGAGAATTTGATAGTCATAGTACGTATTGAAAACCAGAGAGACAAAGAAAAACAATGCATAATGTACCTAGCGAGTTTGTGTAAATGGAAACATTTAGGAAAGATAACAAAATAAAAACATTAAGAGCTACAAAGGACAGGAAATTGTGGAGAGCTATGTTCACCTACATTCTGAAGGGACTGGGCATATAGAAGAAAAAGATTCTATGTTCTATTGTGGGATCTTAGTATTTGCATTATATGCAAAGTGTGCTTAAAATTACCATTCAGAGAATATGAATAGAATGGTATTCATGTATTGAGTCTTATAGATTCACATGTGAATATATCCAAATATTTAGACATTCACCCTATCAATAAGAATCAATATATGTATCTCTGATTCTTCCAGATACCAAAACATTGTGTATAACTTAGGCATTATCCAAGGTTCTTCTACTTTCCTATGCTGTGTCACTTCAGGACGTTGATAACCACAGTTCTTCACAATTAGATTAAATAAAGGGTTCAAGATGACAAAGAGACTTGAAGCAGCAGAGATATGGTTCTACAGAAGGATGCTGAGAATAACATGGACCAAACATGTGAACAGGGATTAAGCTTTAGAGAAAATGGAGACAGAAATCACACTTATATTTAATGCCAGGAAGAGATAGATGGAATTTCTAAGGCACATAAAGAAAGACAGCTTTGAAAATTTGATACTCACAGGGTAAATCAAAAACTAGAGGGATAGAGGAAAACAGTGCATGAACTACCTAATGAGTTTAAGTAAATGGATGTCAGAGCAAGGTTTAGGAGGGATAACAAAAAGACAATTTATTAAGAGCTACAAAAGACAGGAAATTGTGGAGAGCCATGATTGCCAATGTCATGAAGGGACATGGCACACAGAAAAAGAATGGAAACTGTGACTAAGGAATTGAGAGGTTGGTTGCAATATAGAATGACAGGAAAAAACAGTCGGAGAAGATATGACAGTGATGTCTGATTCTATCATAAATCTTCATCTTTTTAACTTGACTGCATTTAATCTTCCTTTTACATTACCTACATAAATAAAAAATCATATGATATTGCTCACTTTGCCTTTCACTCTATTAAAATAGTTTTTATTTATATATGTATAATAAATCAATTCTATAGAAAACTTCATGTACAACTGCAGTGTATGTTATAAAATCAGAGGGGCTGCTGAAAAGTTTCCAAACTGACAAAGAAGTCCTTCCATATCAAAATCTGATGCCTGATCATTTGGTCAAATTTTCAGATATGGTTCAGGCTGAGAACTTTTCAACATCACCTTATATACATACCTTTGTCCCACACAC
>OZ038510.1:11889885-11974885 GCA_964036315.1 Acanthosepion esculentum
ATCCATAAGAGTTGTAGGAGATTTCAATGGCAATTTTATTGAATAAATTTCCTCTTTTAGTATTTTCAAAATATTTTTGTGTAATTTTGGTAAATATATCTGTTAAAATGTGATGTCAGTGTTATTTTCATTTTTGTATAATTTAGATGGCAATTTATCTCTCACAAGAAATCATGTGGTAAGGAAAGTCCTCAGATGTCAAGAACAATCTGAGGATTATTGCCATGGATATTTTGATTAGTTTGAATGACTGGTATGGAAATATCTCAGTAGACACTCTAATGAATTTTACATAGTGCTGGCCTTCATGGAAGAACAAAAAAAATTCTAATGCTACAAGTCTGGCATATAAATTCTTATCTAGATTTTGCTAAGCATCATCTCAACAAAGTTTCAGGCTTTTGATCATCAATGTTTTGGTCAGCAGATAAAACAAAAACTGAGCTTCTTAGACACAGGAATGTTGTTTTGGTTTGGCCAAAAAGAAGTGAAATTTCAAAGATAATTGTTTCAACACTCAAGCATAGTGGTGACAGAATTATGCTTTTGGGTTGTTTCTCATCCACTTGGATTGATAACCTGAAGGTGAAAGCATTAAATATATTCATATTTTTAACCAAAATGTCAGTCTGTTGAAAAATCTAGAATATCAGTGGACTTTCTAACAAGAAAGTAACCCAAAACATTTAACAATGTTGGGATAAAAATGGTTCATGGACAATAATGTCAATGTTTTAGAATGATCAATTTAGTTGAGACTATAATCTAATTGAAAATTTGTCAAAAGACATGAAGATATGAGTAATGGTTAGGAAGAATTCCAGCCTTAAGGACTTAGAGAATATAGCAAAAGTGATATGGGGCAAAATTCATTTTGAGACGTGTTAAAATCAGGGTATAAAGTATGAGAATGAGTTATAAGCAGTTATGGCTAATAAAGTCTTTGTTGTTGATTATTAAGATAAATAGTTTTGAAGATGTCTTTTGTACATGACAAAGTTTTACTCCATAAGTATTGGATTTGATATCATGTATTGTTTCTTCACTTTTATTTGTTTATGTCAATTGAGCATTGTTTTGATGAAAATATTTAAAAAAAAAAATCAAAAGTTTTGCAGGGGTATGAATAATTTTGTGCTTAATTGAAATATATATAAAATATATAAATAGGTTGGGTGAAAAGAATCTTAACACGACACACACACACACAAACACACACACAATACAGAAAAATTATTTTCCCAATCCATTTCTCAAAATTGAACAAACATCAGAATTTATTTTTTATATCACTCCTTGGTCAGTATAAGTACTGTTCAGTACCCCTTCTCACACACACACACACACACACACACACACACACACACACTATATATATATATATATATATATATATATGTAGTCATCCACAGACAGACTGTTTTGCTGTATCACAGCTCATCAGTGTGGCTAGACATCTGATCGCATCAAGCCGGGACTGAAACCTGACCGATTCGGCATCAGTCATAGATTCTAACCCCTAGGCTATTGGTGGTTGGCAGAGAGGCAAATTTTTGCGTATTTATTTTTTCATAAATACACCAGTGACCTAGAGAACTCAATTGTGTTGGGGGAGTCTTGCATTATTAACAGTAATAGTCATTATTTACAAATTTGCACTTTCTCCCCACAGTGCTTGACTGAATTAATTTATTTTTGGGAGCTAATATCATCCTTAACAAACAGATTGTTTCACTGTATTACAGCTCATCTGTGTAACTAGGCATCCGATCACTTCAAGCTGGGACCGAAACCCAACCGATTTGGCATCAGTCAGAGATTCTAACCCCTAAAATAGCATACACTAAATATTAGTAGTAATAATAAAACAGTTCTCAATGTAAAATAACAGCTAAAATTTTTTACTTAGAATTATATATCTGTTCCTTTGATACTACTTAAAGTTTCATGCACATAACTATCATCAGGCACAAATTAATACTGTCTGATCTAACACTTATTTATGTAATGTTTACTGGCAGGATAATGGAGTAGTCCATTTTCATATTGGGGAAAAAATAAATGAATAGATAAAAATAAAGTTTAATGAATAATATATATCCAGGTATAAGATAAGAACAAATGGAGTATAATTCCACTGTCTGTAGCATTTAATTTTAAAAAAGGGCTCAATGCAAAGTTGTGCTTAATATTATTTATTATAGGAGATTAAAACAAAAAGGAGATATTTTGCTTTTGAAATTAAAAATAATCATTTAATCACCAGTCATTTACCCTCAACTGAAGAGGCATAGCTTAATGCCAAAACATGAAAACTATTGTGTAGCAATTTTTAACATGTTTTTGTTTTAATTTCATATAATAAATTTTTTATATATATATATATATATATATATATATATACACACACACACACAAACTTGCATTTACTTTGAAATGGTGTAATGGTTAGAAAGCTTATCTTGCTGGGGGCTCCATGCTTTCAACCTTGTATAACATCTAATCTATGCTTAGAAAATCATTTTAGCACATTGACTGTGGTTTAATGGTTAGCAAGCTTGTTTTGCTAGATCAGTTATGACTGAATAGTGAGTTTGATTCTCACTGAGTGCATTGTGCTACATCTATGCCATGCTTAGAAAGCCACCATAGAGACTTGCATTGTATTAAGTGATATTATTAAATAATAAGGAAAAAAGCTCATTTTTTTTTTTTTATATAAAAGTCTATCCTCTAAAATACTTTAGTTATAATTCAAGTCAGCTTGTCTTTTCTAGATACTTAATTTCTTACTTTCTATCCTTGTTTCATTTCTATTTCTCATTAGTTGTATGTCATTAGGTTTGACACCTGATTTCCTGAGGATGATGTTAATCAGGCTTTGAGAAATATGTGACTTAAACTGTAATCTTCCAAACTGTCTGGCATGAGATGTAAAATGCCCAAATAATCCTACCGTTAGTATTGATTAATAACAGTCACATCAATTTTATGGTGAAACTTGATCTGAACACACTGGCATTTCTGAGATTGACAATTTTGTTTCCAATGCGTTCAACTGTTTTGTAAACACCTTACATTACTTATATGTTAGTTCTGTTGAAATGTAGTCATATTTTTAAGTATAGTTATTTTTCAAAGTCTCTTATAAAAGAAATAAAATGTTGACTAGTAAAACTATTAAATTTAATTTATATCATATTTAAAGATTTTTTTTTATAATAGGAATGCCCTTGTATGATTCATCTTGTTTAAAACTTGTTCATTTATCCTTTCAGCATGGTTTTTATTATTGTTCTTGAAAGTGGTTAGGATGTGGTGCTACTTTTAATTACTGAAGTGTCAATAATGAGAGATTTGTCTAAGTTTAAATACAGTTTAAAAAATCTCATTTTTTAACCTTGCCATAAAAAAATATAACCTAAATTTAGCAGATATTATGATAGTGTTGTAAAAGAATTCAGAATCATTCAAATCCAAATCCTCCTCATGGAACTCCTCCTTGATTGACCATATCTTCAGAGGTGTAACTGTACTCACCATGTTTGGCCAATTGTGGGTTATTGAGGTTATTTAACCCATATTTGTGGTGGATGGCTGTTGACTCTGATGAGTTTATCTACCTATTAACAACTCTTATTTTCTGTGCTGCTGAGGTTTGATGAGTGAGCCTATTTATTCATTAATTACTCAGGTTTTGAATACAGGTTATCCTTCTCCTAGAATGGTTGCCACACAAGGTTACAGGACCCAGTCTTCCCTGCTATTTACTGATTGCTGAGGGGGTGGAGGAGAGATGGATATATATATATATATATATATATATATATATATATATATATATATATATATTATTAAACTACTAGTAATACTCAGTTGGAAAAAACCTCAGATAGCACAACTTGTAAGTCTATCAAAACAAATTGTTACCCAAGGAAAAAAATTGGAAAAAAAAGATCAGATTACCCTGAAGATTCATTTAGGTGAAACCTAGATAGGTTGTTCTTGGCTCTTTAGGATTTATCTTTCCCAAGGGTATTTGTGTGTAAGTGAATATAATGAACACAATGAGAACTGGTACTCGACTCTCCAATTAACAATTCTGAGCCGTTTTCCATTATACCAAGCTTACAGCACATTGTATTCCCAAGCAGTCGCCCATCTAGGCACTGACCAAGCTTGACATTGCCTAACTTTGGTGATCATACAGGTGATTCAATGTGATTTGGCTGCATGCTCATCTTGTTTGTTATAGTTAAAAAGTTTCAGCCATTGTAATTTTTGAGAGACACCTGAAGATGGCTGGATGGTAGAACAACCAAAATATTGACACTATAACAACCAAGATGAAGACAACAATTCAAATAAATCAGTATATTATTAAAGTTACTCAAGAGTTTATTTTTAGAATCAAGCCTGGTCATTTAAGGGCCACTAATGTTCTTACCATGATATTACTTGGCAGTTCATTTCACCATTTGATTAATTATCAAATTAGCTCTACTTAACGGGCATGTCTTGTCTTTTTGCTTAAGCTTGGATTACTTGTGCTGGTTGTGGACACTCTAAAATCGCTTTAGTAAAAGAGCAAAGCTGTAATTTTGATTAAATTCTTTCTGGCTGGTAAATACCAATTATGTTTCATTATCCACAAGCAGTATAACTGCCCAATATAACCACTTTTGGCTATTTCTCATTATTATATATTTACTGAGAGAAATAATAGTACTGGATATATTGTATTGAAATCTTTTGACCCAGAAAGTTATAGATATATCTTGAGTGACTTGTCAACAATGTTGATTGTTTATTATGAGCTCTTTCATTCAGAAATATCTAAACTGTCAGCTGTATACAACTGCTTTCACAGATCAATGATTGAAAATGGCTTTGAGTGAATGAAACCTGTAGGTCTTGGCAAGGCCCATCCTTCTTTAAATCTTGTTAACTGGCTTTACAGAATCATAGACAAACAACTGTACCAAATAAATGAAACCACATCACTTGAAGACTTTCAACATCAGCAACAACTAAAATGGATAGCACATGTAACTTGAGAAAATAATGATATAATCAAGATGTTGATGTTCCACACTATTTCAAACAAAAGATTAGGAAAGAAACTCTCATCAGTACTGGAAAGCGTGATAACTGTTACTGGACATGAAACCTATTTTCATGAAAAATTATTTTAAGAGTAAGAATTTATAAATTTCATCCAAAAGTAGGATTGGCTGCTCAGTCAATGAATTCTGAATATTTCATTATGAGGAAACAATTAATATTAGCATTAGCCCTACTAAATAGTAATATTAGACAGGGAGGGATACCCAGAGCAGGAAGTCTCCCAATGGATTGGCATAAGATTGCTCTTCACAATGTTATTTCCAAGCACTAAGCTGATGAAAGGAAAGTGGACAACCTGTTAAAAACTTTTAAAAAATAGATTAAAAAAAAAAAAAGTTAGTGGATTTGATTAACTTACTTTCCTGAAAAATTGTTTTAATAGAAAAATTTTATAAATTTCAACTGACAGTAGCACTGGCTGCTCAGTCAATGAATGCCAAATGTTTCCTTATAAGGAAACAGCTAGTATTGCAATTACCGTAATGGTTAAAAAAAGGGTTTTGAATGAGTGAAGCCTGTGGGTCTTGGCAAAGAACATCCGTCTTTCAACTTTGTGGACTGATGCTACAGATTCACAAACAAAGAGCTGTAGCAGATCAGAGAGACCACACCATTTGAGGACTACCAACAACAGCAACAACTAAAATGAATAGCACATGTAACTAGAAGAAAAAGTATCGATATAATCAAGATGTTGATATTTCACACTACTTCACTTAAAATGTTAGGAAGGAAATGCCCATCAGTACTGGAAAGAGCAAGAACTACTGCTCTTGAAAAACCTATTTTCCTGAAAAATTGTTTTAAGAGAAACATTTTATAAATTTCAACCAAAAGCAGTACTGATGGCTTGGTCAATGAATTCCAGATGATTCCTTAGAGAGAAATGGTTAATATTACCATTATTCTTCTTCTATTTACTGTGTCCCTTTAAAATGTAGGAGATTATTGCTCTCCACAATTTTCTGTTCTTTGTAGCTCTTAATAAATTTTATCTTTTTGCTATCTCTCCTAAACCTTGCTCCATCATCTATTTACTCAAGCTTGCTAGGTAGGTTATTTGTTGTTTTCTTCTCTCTTTCTTGACTCCAATCTATCCTATGAGTATCAAATTTTTCAAGCCCTCTTTCCTCATAATGTGCCCTAGAAACTTCAACTATCTCTTCCTGATAAGTACAAATGTCCTTCTTGTTTCTATTTTCTCTAAAACGTCATCAATGCTCACATGTTCAGTCCATGATATTCTCAACATCCTTCTGGAGAACTACATTTCTGTTGCTTCAAGTTTCTTTATCTGTGAGGAGAGTGTCCAGAATTCACTGCCTTATAGGGGGACTGATATTACATAACAGTTCAGTTTCTCTTTTCTTTGTTTCTAACGAAATTTTTCTGTTTCTTAATACTTTGCTTAGATCCCAGTGCACCTTCAGAATTCAATGTCATGCTTTCTGTCCTCTGTTAAAACCCTTCGCAGATATTTAAATTGTATCGTAAAATCTAAATAAGTATTTAAAATTCATTAAGGAATGGCAGTTACATAATTAACTGTCCCTACCTGAATACATGCACTTAGTTTAACTCTACACTTCTAATATCTCAACCTAAACTCGGAAATTTTATTTACTAATTTCTCTTCTTTCTTTTTTTCAGTAGCAGTAGATAGGTTCACCTATTGCCCAGTCCACACTCTTTACTTGTCTTTTGAACAGGAGTAAATGTTTATCCTTTTTTTCCTGATAAGGATTAGGTTTCATCTCCTAAATTCTTTCTTTTCATTCTCTTTCACTCCCAGTAGCCCCTTGCATCTTAGTGGCATTATCACCTTGTTTAGGATGAAATAATTAAGAAGAAATACAGTGAACTCAATAGATAACTAAAAAGGTTTTCTGAGGTTTCCTCTTGAGGTTTTATTTCTTTTTTATATTATTAAGATAACTAAGCATATTGGTATCCTCTGAACAGTGAAAGATTTTGAATGACTAACAAATTAAGTATAGGAGAAAAAGATAGCTAAAAAAGTTTTCTGAGCTTTCCTCTTAAGGTTTTATTTATTTTTTATATTAAGATAATTAAACATATTCGCCTCCTCCAAAGATTTTGAATGACTAACAAATTAATTATAGTAGCAAAAGAAATTGAACATAAAAAAGGCTGTGCCAGTGGTAGCTTCACCTAACACTGCTAATTGCTACAAAACCAAAACATCAACCTGAAAACTCGAGTTATGTTCTTAAATAGCCCCATCAGATTGAGACTTTGATATAGATGCCATGTATAGAGGCAAACCTGGTCTCCTTGAATCCTGTCCCTATATTGTCCTCTCTCCTAACATTTTCTTTCAATCTCAGTAATTCCTTGCATCTAAGTGGCTTTATCACCTTGCTTGGGGTGAAATTATTAAAAAGGAATTGAATACATGTACCGATCTGTATGTTAGGAGCTAATCAAGTTATAATTCTAACATTATTTACTAATTTCTTTGTTTTTTTGTTTCAATAGGAGTAGATAGGTTCACACTCCTCCCCTGTTTTTTGAAAAGGAGTAGAACTTTATCCCTTGTTCCTTGTTTAGGATTGGGTTTCCTGTTCCTTCTAAATTCTTCTCATTCTCTTTCACTCCCAGTAGCCCCTTGAATCTTAGTGGTATTAAAAAAAAAAGTAAATGCATATACTGATCTGTACAGGGTGTGTCCCTAAAGTCTGGACACATAGGCAAAAATGCATATTTTCAAGAAATTAAATTTTCAACATTTTGTTGAACTGGAATGTTAACAGATAACATCTTCAATATAATTTGCATCATTTGTGATGCAAAAGTTGATGCGCTTTGCAAGATTCACGTGAACTTGATGCAATAACTGCACATTGCCGTCAATTGTAGCACATTCACTCTTTATGCATTCAATCAAGTGTGTTGCACCTGTTGTTTTCATTGAGTACACCTTCTCCTTTAGCATATGCCAAAAAAAAGAAGTCACTTCTTTCTTCTTTCAACAAAACTATGTTTAATCTGTGGGGGTAAAAAAAAATACTGTTAATGAGATTTCCTGTGTCCCCAAACTTTATGGACATCTTGTGTATTATGTAGTAATCAAGATATAATTCTATTTCTACCTTATAAATTATCTACTTTGTCTAAATTATAACTGTTGGGTGACAATAATCTGACTTTTTTCTTAGGTATCTGAAGAAATCATCTGCATTTCTTTTTGCTTGCTAACCATTCTCAAACAGAATTTGAAGCTGTCTCACATCATGTGCATAAAAGTAGCACTCGAGTATAATGTAAATATTAATGTTAAATATTATCTTTCCTGTTATTTATGCTAACTGCATTAGAAAGCTTAATTTGACCTCTGGTATCCATAGCAGAAGATGGATTAGATCTTAAATTGCCCATTAATCCAGATGGGATTTAGAGTTTTAATGTTTCTCTGAATACTGAAATCGAAATGATTGCCAGGTTTATTGGAAAGTAAGATTGATTTGATGACAGGAACATTCTTTGCAGCTTTGATGGCCTTCAACGATGCCCTAGTAAAACTAGTACTGGAGATTTATTTAGACGTCTGAGAATTTAAGAACTTTTGCTAGTGTCTTTATTGAGTGAGTTGCCATGGTCAAGTGCAAAATAAGTAACAGAACTGTCCAACAAACAGAATTGACAAAGAACAAGAAAAAGAACAGGGCAAAAAATAAAGCAAGCAAACAATATATGCAAGGCAAATTAACAGTAATAAGGCAAAGCAACAGTAATATGGCAAAGTCCAGAAACTAAGAATTGGGGTCGACACACAAGAGCAAGTAATAACTGTTGTAAATGGTCTAAATTTGGACAGGAGGCCTTTTAGGTCCATAGCTATTAGCAGACCATCACTAATCACTTCCCCTGATGTTTTTAATAAAGTTGCCATGTTTTTAGCTGTAATAATATAATCAGTAATAGTTTCAACACTTGCTTTGCGTAGGGAGGTTAATTCTGTACACAAGGAAATTATTTTTGGTTTTCCTTTTGATAAATAATACTCTCTCATAATTTGCAGCACTTTTCTGTCAGGGGCTTCTCTCATAATAAGAAACAGTGTACAATCATCGAGGAATTGAATTAATTAGGCAAATGCGTTTACATTCTTTTCATGGTACTCTTCGTCATTGGGATGACTGAATGGTGTCAAGATTGTTTTGTGTAATTTTTTGATTCGCATTTAACCCCAAAATTTTACCTCCCATCGTTTGTATTTTGATCTGTCACTGTTCAACAAACAGAACTGACAAAGTTTGCAATAACAAGAAAAAGAAAAGAACAGGGAAAGAAATAATATAAAGCAAGCAAGCAATATATACAAGGCAAATTAACAGTAATAAGGCAAAGCAACAGTAACATGGCAAAAAGTTTGCAAATTAAGAATTGGCGTGACATACAAAAGCAAGTTCAGACAAGCAAATGTATCGTTCTGACTTAAAGACAAGAGATCAGGACTGAGTCAGATGAAACCAAGAACCAGCTTATTTTATTTGTTAGGAAAAAAATCCCTTCATGCATTTGTATGCTTCTTTCTATAAAAAGGTGAGGGGAAAATCTTTTGCAATCATTCCTAGCAGATCAAAGTCAACTGTCTTTGTCTTGTTTAATGATAAACCACTCTATTTATAATATTTCCAAATCGGTTTAATAGATGGTTAAAATGTTCTTGAAAATGACCAGACTGAAAGATTAAGGCCAGATATATGGAAACTAAAGGACTCTGTAGAGTTCAGGCATTTGAATTAATTTCCAGGTAACTTCTACATGATAATGTTTTTTTTTTTTAAATTTCATTTGAATATATCTTGAAGCTTGTTTCATAAATTTGTTTCACTACTAATTTTTAATTTTTAAATAACCAAATGAAAATGAAATGTTTTTCTTTTTTTTGTTTTTTGTTTCTGTTTAAGTTCCAGTTAGAATATATAAAGGGACACAGTGTTGGTAGAGGTTACAGAAAGGAAACTACAAGAACTATAGAAGGTAGTGAATGAAAAGAAATGACTAAACATCAACTGCAAGAAGATAGAATGTATGGTTGTTAGCAAAAGAAACAGCCCAACATGCAAATTACAAATTGGAGATACCAAAATCAAATAAGAAAAACAATTTAAATATCTAGGAAGTCTTTTAACAGCAGATGGAAGGTGTGACACTGAAGGTGCATTGAGATAGTGAAAGATTCCTTCCAAAAACTAAGCCAAGTATTAAGAAACAGGAAAATTTTGTTAGAAATAAAGAAAAGAGTACTGAACTGTTCTTTGTTTCTAACAACATTTTTCTGTCTCATAATATTCTGCTTAGCTTTTGGAATGCATCTTTGGCCATCCCAATACGTCTTTGGATACCAGTGTCGCAATTTCCGTTCTCTGTTAGAACACTTTCACAGGCATTTAAATTTTATCAATATAAAAACACCTATAAAAGTCGAGTCCAATTCCCAATCTAACATCAGTACAGTGCATCTAATTGTTCTATTGATCTTTCTTTCCTATCTTTCTGTTACACCTTTCACATCACAAGCTGTTCTATTTCCAACAATGTTGTCCTTCTTTGACAGTATTATAAGTTAAATCATCATAGCCATATTGGGCTTTTACTCATTATTTTTCTTTTTAATGTGCTGTATCTGTTTAGCAGTGGTTTTGTTATACGCCTTTATTTTGCAACAGAACTATTTTAGTAAAAAAAAGAAATAATCATATGAAATGTCAAAAGAAGTGGCTTGTTAATTTTAATGCCTCCAAAATGAAGCTGCACTCTGATAGAACTGGTTTTGTCTTCCATGCTAATATCCAGGACAATGAGTCATTATGCCTACTCAGGGCAACATTCTCTTCTGATATGAAGTAGAAAGATTATATTGAATCAATTGCTTGGTCTGCTACTAGTTAAGTTGGTTCATTGTGTCATACTAAACAATTTTTCTTGCCAGAATCTATCTTACATATTTATAACTCTACCATTCGTCTATGCATTCAATATTGCTGCCACATCTGGCTTGGTGCTTCTATTTTTTTATTAAAAAGTTCTAGATGGAATACAAAGGAAAGTTATTTGTCCTGACCTGGCATTTCAATTTCAATCACATTCTTACTGCATAATATAAATTCTGCACCTTTTCTATAAATATTTTTATGGTAATTGTTCTGATGCACTTTCCCCTTTGGTATGTAGGAATTTAAGCAGAGTACTAGATTGATTGCATGGTCTCATCATTTTACAGTTGAAATGGCTGGATGTAACCGTAAGTTCTATACTAATAGTTTCATTTCTCACACTTCTTTCCTTGTGGAACTCTCTTCTGGCTTCTTGCTTTCCACCTAACTTTGATCTTCAAAAATTTAAATGCAGTGTCAATTGTTATCTTCTGTCTTAATTTCTGTTTTTTTTTTTATTGTCCTCGTTCCTTAATAAAGATTTTTTTCTCATATTCTCTCACACTCAGTAACCCTTTACATCTTAGTGGTTTTATTGCCTTCCTTGGGGGTGAAATGATTAAAAAAATTAAAAAGAAATCTGCAACTCTGTATTAGAAGCATTTATTTAAATGTTTACATTTCAGGTAGCAGTAAGTAGTAGAAATAACAAAACCCACAACTTAGAAAACACCAGAAATAGTCAAGTTCCTTTCACTACACAGAACTTGAAAAACACCGTAGATGAGAAGAGTAAAAAGAAAAATATAGGTGTATATATTTCTATAGGTGTTATGTTACACACCAGCTATGATATTAGTTAATTGCAAGTTCATATATGAAATGTGTGTGTTAGTGAATACCATGTATAGTTTTGTAATCTTTCATCTCCCATTTATAACACTGCAAATACTGCAGTCACATTTCTTTCTGGCAAATGTTCACATTTTTCTTGGCTTAGTCCCTAATCACTTCATTATTGTGTTTTTTTTTGTTGCTTTTAGTCAAAAAATCTAAGCATCATTGAACAATCTCTAAACATCAGTCATATTTCTTTTGACAGCTGTAAACGATAATGATAGGAATGATGATCATGATTTCTTCAGAATTCTCAGACATTTTTCTGTCAATATAACCATTAATAGAAAAAGTTTCCACTTATTTAGAGTAACAAATAAACTGATGTAAGAAAATACAGATGCACACACACACACATATATGTTGTGCACTTGCTTATTTATTTTTGAAAATAATATAGCATCCATTAGATCTTTTTTTTTTTTAAATAAAGCATTAAGTGGTCATTTGATAAGAATTACCTGAGGATATTGTAAAGTTGAAACCAAGGTAGCAGATTCATCTGACCTCCTGATTTTTAAAGTTAAAAGCTCTACATGTTATTTTTACTTTTATCTTATTTTTTCACACGTGTATTGAGTACTTTTTAATACTGCTGTTTCCTCATCTGATTCAACTCTGACCATTAACCTTTTATGTATATATATATATAGGATTAATACAAATATAACATACCTTTCTCAAGTGTATTTGTGTGTAAGTGAATATAACAAACCTGGAATTGAAACTTGGCTCTCTGATTTCCAATTCTGAGTCCTTATCCATTGCACCACCTGCACATCCAAGCTTACGGCATCTGCTATTCCCAAACAGTTACCTATCTAGGTACTGACCAGGCTTGATGTGGTTTAATTTTGGTGATTATATGAGAATTGGTGTTTCAACATATGCCATAAGCCTATTTACTTTAGATACATGGGTGAGAATGCATTTTATATAAGGTAACATATTTTGTTTTCTGTGAAATTACTTGAAATCCTAAGCTGTACCATTATTGAGGAGACACAATTTTCATAAATTTCTATCTGGAATTCTGGGATTAGATGTTACCATTATTTACATTCAGACTAATGTACTCTTCATTAGTTTGTAACTTTGATGACAGAATTTATATTCAGATTATTGTCCTCATCATTGTTGTTGCTATCACAACATTTCAGCTGTGTGCCTTCTGATGACTTTCCTCAGATGTATATCAATCTGGGTAACTTATAAATAATTCTGAATACTTTATTGAATCTACAGGGTTAGAGTGTTCTCGTTTCATTGCTCATGTCTCGGGGTATCGTCTAGTTCTTATTTTATTTAGTCAAGCTCACTAAGTATGTTATGTGTTGTTTTTCTCTGTCTCTCTTGCCTTCAATATTACCTGTGAGTATCAAATTTTCTAAGCTCTCTTTCCTCATTATTTGTTCTAGAAATGTTAAATATAAGTGTCCTTTTTGTTTCAACTGTCTCTGATTTTTTTCTTCAGTCAACATTATTGCTAGTGTTTGTGAATTTTAAATCAAACTTTTCAATAATGGATTCAATTTGATCTTTGTAGATGGTTATATTTCCATTCTTTACAACATGACAGAAAAAAAATTAATCTCAAACTGTTTTTTTTCTCTTTAATATGACAACAACAATAATTAACATTTGATCTGTAGAGTGAGTTAATATTTGTATTCAGTAAATTCCAAGGGATTTGCATGCAGAATTACTAAAAAATGACATTTCACTATATGATGAAACAATTTTTTTTAATCTTTAATAAAAGTGCTTTAATTTTCATTCAGGGTTTTCTTAAACATCATTTTAAAGACATCTTTAAAATTATGTAGTACCAGCTGCATGCTGCTTACTAACAAATATGAAATGATGATCTGAGAGATGAATTAAAAAAACAACTGAAATGAAGCTGGAAGAAATACTTGTCAGGAATTATAAATAATTTAATATATAAAGATGAAAATGTGTGTGTGTCTGCTAGAAACACTGAAAATAAAATATATAAAGTTGATTATCTTTCTGTATGTGTACATTTATAATACATGAAACTGTAGTATCAAATAAATGAAGTTTTATCATTTATATCTACCAGCATATGTCTTATATCTTAGCCAACTTAGTTCTCTTCATAAACCAAGAACCACCAGCTTGTATATTCAGATTTAAAAATCAAATTTTTAAAAATAATTATTCAGTTATTCATTTTTCAATCTGGCGTTTTGTGATCTTTACAATTAATTGTTTTGTTGATGGTTTTTATGATTAAATTACTTAGTTTTACAAATAAAGCCATTTTCTGTCCTGAAGGTGGTAACCAATTTAGCATTGGGAGTAAATGGAAGTAAACAGTATATAAACAAAAGTAAGCAGTATTAGTATTTTTTAATCCTCTATGTGCCGTGTCCCTTCAGGACATTGGTGATCAAGGTTCACCGTAATTTCCTGTCCTTTGTAACTCTTAATAAATTTTGTCTTTTTGTTATATCTCTTAAACCTTGTTCTGTCATCCATTTACACAAGCTTGTTAGATAGGTTATTCCTCTTTCCCTCGTGCCTTCCATCTGTCTTGTGGGTATCAAATTTTCCAAACCATCTTTCTCCATTATGTGTCCCAGAAATTTCAACTATCTCTTTCTGCTATCTCCAATTTGTTATTTGCATCTTTGGCTGTTC
The DNA here is from genome assembly GCA_964036315.1 of Acanthosepion esculentum. Taxonomy (NCBI): domain Eukaryota; kingdom Metazoa; phylum Mollusca; class Cephalopoda; order Sepiida; family Sepiidae; genus Acanthosepion; species Acanthosepion esculentum. The sequence goes on from OZ038510.1 coordinate 11,904,480, forward strand.
CTTTCTCTAACAAGCATGCATTATGTCTTGCAATTGATGCTTAGTCCTTTCTTCTCACTTTCCTTCACTGCCTTCTATAGGAGTTCTTGTAGTTTCATTTCTGTGTCTGCTATTAACACTGTGTCATTTGCATATCTTACGTTGTTAAGATGAATTCTGGTAGGACTTCTAATTCTTTCAGAATCACCTCACTATAAAAATCAAATAAGTCTGGTGAGAAGACACATCTTTATCTTACACCCTTTTTGCTATTTACTGAACTCATTTTCTATCCCTATGTAGGTGGTTTGCTGCCAGTACAGGTTCTAGATTATTCTAATATCCTTTCCAAATATGTCAATGTTGCCTAGCAGTTTCAACAATTCTTTGTGACATACTTTATCAAATTCTTTAGCATAATATATAAAATACAGGCACACATCGTTCTGCATGTGTATTGCTTTTTCTGATATCATTCTGAGTATAAATATTATGCTCCTTGTTCCAGTGTCTTTAACAAGCACACATTCTTCCTGTCCTATTTCCAGTCTGATTCTGCCACATGCCCTATTCATCAGAATTCGGATGATAATTTTTGTTGTATGGCTTCCGGTATATCACCACTGTTGTATATTTCATTTATTAAGTCTGTAATCTTGTCAATGCTGAAATCATCTAAGACTCCTATTTTTAAATAGTATATTTTGAAATTCTAATAAATATTCATTCATTATTCAGTTAGTGCATTTTCCCCTGCTGTGGTCACCACTCCCCTCCATCTCACAATTGTGATTCCTGATGACATTCTAGGCAGAATAGTGCAATGGCTTGCTGGTTCCTTTTGCACTGGGGATGCTGAGGTTACCCCGTCCCTCCACTCAAAGATGGATTTGTTTTTGAAGTTACCTTCTTCTAGCCTTTGCTTAAAGAGGCAGGATCTACAAGGCAACTGGTGGTTTGAATTCATTTTCCTTCTCTTAGTTTGCCACCGAAGGCTATAGGATTTAGTCTGTCCTGCTATTTTACCTAGGTGGGCGGAGAAGAGATGGAGTCATACCTTTCCCAAGTGTATTAGCTTGTAAGTGAATGTAATGAACCTGACTGGAATTTGAACTTAACTCTTCAGTTTCTCATCCAAGCCATGAACCATTACCCCACCTAACAAATATTATAAATGGTAATATTATAACATGTCAAATATATTACTACTAACATGTTTAAAGCTATAAAACTAATTTAATCCCATTTTTACTAATACCATTTTATAGTGAATGTCTCAAACAAAGAAGTGACCGCATCATACAGTGGAGCTAAAAGAAGAATTGGTCTGACAGTGTTGGGTATCATTGCTAGTTAATAATAATTATGCAGTGTTATTCATCATTTATATATTATAGAACTAGATTGACTCATGTCGTGAGATAAATTTAAAACCCTAGTTATAGGTGTCAAAATATCTGATTATGTTGTGGTAAGACAGTGTTCAGCAAAAATACCTGAAGAAACAAAGGAAGTGAAAGAAAACATTTCTTGCTTTCATCCTTTTTAATGATCCATTCTATCTGCTTCATCTCAGCTGCTAGGAAAATATATGAATATGTTTGTGTGGCCGTAGTGGATAGTGTCAGAATATTAACTGGTCAATAATAACGGTCAGGATGTCAGACTGGAGACTTTATTCAGAATCAACTTGCTGTGAATGCATCGATTCTGTTTGTTTTGATTTCAGGACTCTTTGGATAGATTATATTGTTCCAAGGCTTTAAGCTAGAACAACTGTGCTCGACCAATGCTTCTGACAAAGTCTTTTAGGTGTAGATCACAAATACTTTTCCCAATTGATTATCAGAATCTTCAGTTTATTTCTATTCTCTGTTGAATAAGTCTATTATCAGGAAATGTCTTCTTTCTGGTTTGTTTACATGAAATAAAAAATGGGTAATAATTCCATTGTTTACAAACATTAATATCATGACCTTTTTATTTTTGTAGTATAATAAAATGTATACTCTCAATGCTGGAAGAAATAAATACTTAGAAGGATCAATTTATGTTTCTTTTCTATTGGCAAATGACTTTTACTGCTTTATACAAATGAAAAACAAACAGAAAAAACAAACATGAATGTATCTGTCTTTATTCTTATAGGCAAGTATTAACTTAGTGATTTGCCAAAACAAAATCTGAGGGGAGGGGAATAAAAATAAACTGATCTTTTGTTATTGTACAATAAAAAATTAAAATACAGTATTTCAGTTTTTCCCAGCTATGGGTTAAATAGTGGGATTGATGAGACTCTCTAGCCTTAGGTGGCGACCAGTCTAAGAAGGAAAACTCTGAAATTCAAAACTCTAGAGAGGGCAACAGAAAACTACTCCACTATTTTTCCCTAGAAGGCATAACAATTCATGGATATTAATGAAAGAAAAAAAAAAAAAAAAAAAAAAAAAAAAAAAAAAAAAACTGGTGTGCCATGATTGCCTATGTCCCAAAGAGACATGGCATTTAAAATATCTTTCAAAATCTGAACTATATTTCTGTTACATTGTTGAACGGACAGTTTTATTGCTAAACTTGTAATGGTCATATTAACGGTTTTCCTACCAGGAAAGATTTGGCTGAGCAGCCAATACTGTTTTTGTTTGAAATTTATAAAATCTTTATCTTAAAATTTTTTTTCCAGGAAAATAGGTTCTTTAAGTCCAGTAGCTGTTATTGCTCTTGATTATTAGCATCTTGATTATGTCATTATTTTAGTTACATGTGCTATCCATTTTACTTGTTGCTGCTGTTGGTAGTCCTCAAGTGGTGTGGTCTCTGTTATTGAGTATAGTTCTTTGTAATTCTGTAGCACCAGTCTACAATGTTCAAAGAAGGATGATCTTTGACAAGACCATCAGACTTCACTCTGTAAGCATTTTGTAACCATTGATCTGAGAAAGTGGTTGTATACAGCTGACAGTATAGATTTTCTGAACGGGTTTGGCACCATGCATGACATCCATATGAAAGTCTTGATCTGATGAAGCTATTTTAGTACATGATTCCAGTTTTCAGGTTGATGCTTTCGTTTTTGCAGTGTTAGGCAAAACTATCTCTGGCACAGCCTCTTCTCTGTTCAATTTCCTTTTCTCCTCTACTAAATTTATTATAACCAATCCATATGCTGAGGTATCTTAAGTGTTTACTATTTTAATACTACATCCTTCATTTTTATAAAGGAAAAAATAACCCTGAAATTTCGGAGTAGTCTTTGATTTCAACATATTTTTTGTTGTACCTTTTCTCTTGTAGTTACTAAGCAGATTTTAATTGAAGGCCATGTCCAGCCTCTTCACCTCAGAACAAAAGCTGCATTTTTATCTGTTATGAAATCCTTGTATGTCACCACAGGCAGGAAAATCCAAACTTATTAAGGGAGATTACTTGCATGAATCCCATGACCCATCAGGGTTGTAGGGGCACCACATGTACTTCGGCCACAATAAAACTGGTATTTCTTGGGCAAGATAGCCTGATGGAGCCCCATCTTCTCCAGGCTGGTTTTGAATTCAGAGTTATTTTCTCCTAGACCGGTTGCCACCCAAGGCTATACAACCCAGTCTGTCCTGCTATTTACCCATAGCTGCGGGGAGAAGAGGATCATATCTTTCCCAAGGGTATTAGCACATATGTGAATGTAATGTATTCGACTGGAATTCAAACTCTGCTCTCCAATTCCTCAGTCTGAGCCGCTATCCATTACTCCATCATGCCTGCTAGAGGAGAGAAGAACAATGAGGGAGAATAACTATAATTAATATTATTTTGAATTTTTTGATGAGTATTTCTTCAGTTGTGGGTTGCTTTTCATTGCGACTGTGACTACTCCCGTGACTGCGACTACTTCCACACACAACTGCGACTACTCCCACAGATGAAACTTTGCAAGCCTCTCCCTATTCTATTACTATTTCCATGTCAAATATTCTGATGAGCTACATTTGTGATACTATTTGTTGTTACCGTAGTAAAACATAGGAAAGTTTTCTTATGGATAGAAGGAGTGATATACTGAAAAACTTTGGAACAAGGGAAAGATTGATGATTTAATTCACATATGGACGACACGTGGAATTGGTGTGTTGAGGATTCGAAAATGGAAAATGACCCAGACTTAGAGGGCAATGATGATTGACATGTGTTCTACGCAGCTGAAAATGCAATCTTTAAAGCGGAAACTTCATTTGCATAAACAACAAATTTGGAGTTTATTTCTCCTGGTCAAAAGTTGAGTTGAAATACCAGGATTGGGTGCACGGATGAGCCACCCACACTCACTGAGGAGATTTAGTGAGAGGTAATAGTAAGAGAGAGTGGGAGAAGGGAATTCCTCAAAATTATGAAGTAAGCTGACAACAAAGGGGATTTAGTGAAATCCCCCTATGCATTGTGTCTCACGCTAGTTTGAGTGAATGTCAGTAAATATGAATGCGCGAAGTGAATTTGTGAGGTGGAGACAGAGACAGGAGAGAGTTCGTCCCAGCCACCGGTTGTGATACAACCCATGTGATTGCCAGCTGAAGAGAACCTCCCAACTTCAGCCATGTGCTGAACTTGACCAAAACAGCAACCCAAATAATATCACTTCAGATATATATCAATAATATCACTTCCGATTTAGACGCAGGTTGGGTTGATAATTAATTGCATGCAAACTCTGATATAACCAATTATTGTACAAAGGACTGATATAAAAACAGTATTTACTTTTTGTTCAATTTATTTGAGTGTTATTTTTTTCCTGTATGTCTTCGCCTTGCTTGGACCAGCCTGACACTAAGGTACCTACGACGATTCGATCTTGGCTGCTTTATGATCTAAAGTGGGATAAGTTTAGCTCTGGATTGAAGTGGTCATTTCAGCAACCATCCGTGGTGTTGGAAGTCTTGGATGACTGGGGAGGGTGTTGTATGATTACACATTCATTAGTTCCACCAGTTCAGACTTTCACAGCTAAGATCGACTATGTTATGTACACTGGAAAGAATCAACCCCATCCCCTTTATATTCCATTAGGACATTTTCTTGTCAAGAACTCATACTTTGTGGAACAGACTCCCTAGAGAATGCTTCCTTGATCACTGTGATCTCAACTTCTTCAAGTCTGCAGTCAGCCATTATCTTTCCTACCTATTCTAATAATCTGCCTTTCTTACCTCCTCCACTTATTTTCCGTATGATCACCAAAATTAAGCAATGTCAAGCCTAGATGGGTGACTGCTTGGGGAATACCAGGTGCTGTAAGCTTTGATGTACAGTTGGTATAAAGGATAATGGCCTGGAATTGTTAATCGGGGAGCAGAGTTCTATTCCCATTGGATTTGCTACATTAGCTTATGTGCAAATATCTTTGAAAAGGTATGAATGCACCTCTTCTTGCCTTTGCTATGGGTTAATTAATAAGACTTGCATCACTAATAACATTATCTCAAAAAAATAAATTTTTACAATCTAAAAACATAAAATAGCCTGAAATGGGTTGATAAACTGTAGAATATGAATGAATCAATCCTCCTCTTATGTTTATATAACAAGCTCATTCAGTAATCTTCTACCTTGAGTTACTCCTGTCCTGAGTCTTGTATTTTTCTTTTATGTGACATGTACCTTCAGGATGTAGGCTATCATGGCTCTCAACTTCCTCCTATCCCTTGTAGCTTTCGACTTTTGACTTTTGGTTATTTCTCATAGACACTGTTCTGCCATTAATTTGCTTAAGCTCGTTACATATGTCATGTGCTGCTTTCCCTTGTCCCTCTTTCCCTCTATCCATCCTGTGAGTATCAGATTCTCCAGGCCCTCCTTTCTCATTACGTGTCCCAGAAATTTCAGCTGCCTCTTCTTGATGTTAAGTATAAGTTTCCACCTGGTTTGCAATCCTCTCCAAAACCTCATCGTGGCTCACATGTTTGGTCCATGGTATCCTTAGCATCCTTTTGTAGAACCAAACATCTGTTGCCTCGAGTCTCTTCATCTTTGGGAGCTTGTATTAGGTGAACAATTAGAAAAAAGTCATTCTATGACTTTGGGGTTGGAATAATAATAAGCTTTTGACTAGTTAAAAATTTAATAATTCACAATGCTTCCCCTAATGATAAGTTTAATATTATTACTATGTTCTGTTAGAATGCAATGTTAATGTTATAGCTTAATTTGCCATTATGGATTTCAGTATAAAATTAAGTCATTCTTATTAAAATATGATAAAAATACACTAATATTTTGGATATTAGTACTTTTTATTTTATGTGACATGCTTTATACACAACTGCCTGTTTTTTTGTTCCACAAAAGTAACTTTTGTCCCTTCTCCACTCTTTGGAGTCATTGTTCTACTCAGACTTAAGTAGGTTACTTGCTGTTTCCCTACTGCTTCTCTTTGACTTTAATATGCCCTGTTAGTGTTAAATTCTCCAAACATTCTTTCCTCATTATGTGTTTCAAAATATTTCAGCAGTCTTTTTCTGATTGTTAGCAGTGGTTTCTTTGTAGATCCTATTCTCTTTGATACTTTTTTGCTCTGCTTAGGATTAGGACTACAAAATCTTAACTGAACTCATAAATGTTGATATCTATGCTATTTAGGAATCTTTGACTTTGTTTATTATTAAGGAATGGTTTTGTTTCTGCAAATAAGTTTAAAGCATTTGATGAATTTATATAAAGTTGGAAATGTTTCTTTAAAAAAAGACCTCAATGGAACTGAAAACAAGTTTTGTTCTGACTAACTACTTTTTTTAAATTATCCCCCACCCCCCAAGCAAGGCAATAATGCCACTAAACTCAAAGAGTTATGAAGAGTGAAAGAAACTGAGAAAATGTTGAGGAGTGAGAGGAAATTAAAAGACCAGGATTCAAGGAGACAGAAAATGATGATTGATGTTGCATTTAAATTTTTGCAGATTGGAGATCTCGGGAAAACAAGAAAGTTCCACAAGTGAGTAGTGTGGGAGAAGAAATGATTAGCATAAAACTTACACTTACTTAGTAATTTCAACAGTAAAATGATGTAATCTAGCTACCAAACTTGTACTGTATCTAAATTCATGAAGTTGAAGTACCAAAGGGGAAATATAACCAGAGAAATTATCATAAAAGTATTTATAGACAAGGAACAAAAAAAGATACATTATGGCAATGGGAAGATGACTGAAACCGAGACACCAGGTCAGGAATGATGACATTGCAGAGTTGAGATTAATAATGAATATGATATGAGTCTATATGTTAAGAATATATTAATATAGTGAATGACATTAAGAAATTGTGACTATGATTCTGCATTAGAATGTTGGCTGGAATGTAAACTTCCTCATTTTTATGTCAATGAAGAACTAACAAAAGTACTTCATGACAAACAGGATTCAGATTTAAAATCAGGTAAGTAACTTTTCTTTTCAGCTTCAATTTAGCACTTCCATATTCGCAAGGGTAAGGTGGATGATTTACATACGTTTGTTAATACAACTGGTTTGTTGGTACCTGAATTTGTTAAAAAAAAAAAAACACAGCAAAGTTTAACATTGATACCTGTAAAAATGCTGTGTCCAAAGAACAGTTTTTCTCTTGAAACTGCAATTATGGTAAACTACTTTGGCAATGTTTATTGGTTTAAAAAGCTATTTTTAGAATTTTAATAGAACCCAAAATATAAAACTGGATTTTTATGTTTTTTTTTTTTTTTGAGAATTAACAAATGTATTAAACACTATTCTTTCAATTAAACAGACTAATAAATAATGTTTAACATTTTTGTTGTCATTCTCAAAAAAAAAAATAGCATAAAATATAGATGCTTGCAAAATATTTTTGTGAATTTATGTAGCAAGAGAAACTGAAAGAAATGCCCAGAAAGTGCATTTTCAAAATTTATAAGTACTTAGTCATCATTGTGTTTATTTAAATTTTCTGGTTCTTGTTTACAGAAAAAAAAATTGTAGTTATTTCTTTATAATATGGCAAATACTAAATATTGCATGGTAGTTGCTTCACATATTTTTATAATCTTCGAAATATAAAATTATTCTTGTAAATAAATAATCTAATAAAATAAATATTGTTTAATTTTTAATCCCTGGTTTATGTACCCTAACAATTATTTTCTCAATCATATATTTTATTTGCTCTCTTTGTTCATATCCTAACTATTCAGTATACCAAATAGGATTTCAACCATTCTAATATTCCTAATGATTGCACTGGCATAAACAACTGCACGTAAACACATCTCTCTCTCTCTCCTTCAACTCTTAGCAATCTAATATTCTGAGAATAGTGAGAAGAACTTAAGTGTGCTCTTCTCAGTAGCCAATTCTCTTTCAGCACAGATAGTTTAAAGAAGAGTTGTGAACAGTCTCCATTTGTTTCTTGTCAACTTGTAAATCTCATTTCTAACACAAACACCTGAGATAAAGCTTAAGAAAATGCCAGTAATTGAAGGAATTATATTTTTTTTTATTTTGGTGCCATTTCTCCAAAGGTTTTAGAGGTGAGACCAAGAGAAATAGATATGATATAGGAAGCCAAACAAAAATTGATTTGGAAGCAAAGTTCTAAATAAAGCTTTATTGTGAAAAGATCTTTTGTGTATAAGATCTTTCAAGAGTGTTTCATCATTTCCTGTATTTTGGGGGATGATTTGGTTGCTATATATAACAAAAGATAAAAAAAATATAAACAAACCTCAAATATTAACAGAACACAAAATTCCTATAATTTCTCTCCATTAATCATTTGAGAGACTTCTCTCTGCCTTTCATTGGCATGGCTGTTGCTAACCTCTAGGAAAGTGACTTGTTGTTCCTCTTTGGGCTAACATTCTCAGCTGATATGAAGTGGAAGACTATATTGAATCCATTGCTATGTCAGTTGCTAAGAAAATGGGTCCACTGTGCCGTGCAAGATAATTTTTCTCTTCAGAATCTATCTTACATATCTTTAAGTCTACCATTCACCCAGGCTTAGAATACTGCTAATACATGTGGCTCAGTACCCCTGCTATTTACCATGAGCTCTTTGATAAAATCCAAAGTAGAATCAGCAATATTATCAGTCCAAATGTGGCAGCTCGGCTTCAGTCACTTTATCATCGCTGTAACTTTGCCTCTCTGTGCCTTTTCTCTAAATACTTTTATGGTAATTGTTCTGATGAGCTCTTCGCTATGCTACCTAGACTTTATGAATTTAAGCACAGTACTTGACTGCATCAAGATCTCATCAATTTACAGTTTAGCTGGCTAGATGTAAGTTCTATGCTAACAGTTTCTTTTCTCGCACTTCTTTCTTGTGGAAAATCATTTCTGGCTTTGTGTATTCCAGCCAATTTTAATCTGCAAAAATTTAAATGCACTGTAAATTGCTACCTGCTGTTCTGATTACTCTTTTCTCTTCCCTAGTAGGTACTTTTATTTCTTTACAATTGGATATTATATTAATATCCAAAAACATTTAAAGTCTCTGTGTAAAGTGTATGATCTGTTACCATTTGGACAGGTCTTTTTGTAGTACATTTATAAGAAATGTGCTATTTTTTGTGTTACATTTTGCTTCATTATTATTAAGGTGTTACTTTTTCATTTTATTATTATTATTATTATCTTTCATTTGTAGGACACACCATTCATCAATATCCAAACTTGATGTATCTGAAGACAATGAACCTGGACTTTCAAAATTGGATGTTGTTCTTACATTCACCCTTGAGGTTTGTAGCAAGTTTGACTATTTTACTTTTCCATTTTCTTTTGCTTTTCTGTTAACACACACTATCTAGTCAATGAATTCTTTGGGAGCTACAAACAAATGCTTTTATATTGATGAAACTTGTATTTAACTTTTTTTCTTTTGTAGTTTGCTGTTCTGTAACCATTATTTTCTTTTGTCTGTTCTTTTCCACTGCTATTTAATATCATTGTTTCTTTGATTGCTAACTTTAAAAACAGCACAATGTTCTGTCAGAAATAGTATCATTCTGCACTTTTTCTTTAAATTAAAATTAAACTAGTCTTTCAATTTGGGTTTGATTAATTTAAGTTTGGTTAATTTACAAAATATAAAGAAATTAATAAGTTAAATTAGCATTTTCGCATTTTTTTTACTATTGTTTTCAGGTGACTAAAATTTATTGCCAGTTCATATATATTTGGTACTAAGGCAATCCTTATACCAAGCCTGGCAACCATGTGACTGGGGTTCATGACTAGGGGTGAGCCTAAATTACTACTAAATAACAATTACTGAGAACATTTTTAGCAAGGAACTTGTTAGTAATGTCCAGTAATTAGTTTAATTAGCAACTATATATAATATTAGGAAGCATCTTACTATTATTGACTTATTTCCATAAATGCAAATAAACAAAGAAAGAACAAAAATACCATAAAATAACTAAATGTATGAAAATCACTTTATTCACCATAAATTAGACATTTTTTGATGATATTGCAAAAATGAGTTAGTGTTTATACCAATTGATTACAGAAGAAATATAATTGTATAATACAACCAGAAAGCAATTTCAGCATTTTACAAAATTGTGTATCAACAAAGTCTGAAAATACTTGATGAAAATGTGAATTTTAGAGAACCAATAATTTTGATAATCTTCACAAAATTTGTGATTTTTGTTACATGTTCAATTGGTTTCACAGAAGATGAAGAAAATACTTATTTCGCTATGATACAATAATAAGATCATCTTGGTACTAGTGTAAATAACTCCTCATCCTATAAATACTGACAGAAAAGTCTTTTTGCATTATCACTACCTTAACTTTGAAAGTTGTAAGTCTTAGTAAAGACAGCAACAATTGATGTAAGAAAATGCTTTATTTCTAAAACTGATTGAATAAAATCAAACTATTCATACAAGTAGTTGATGTGCTAAATGCATGTAAAGTGAGTTTCATTTTGTCAGCAATGCTTAATTCCTGAATGAGTCACCTATATTATTATAATTCAATTTTTTTTTAATCATTTCACCCCAAGCAAGGCAGGAATGCCACTAGTGTGCAGTGGGTTATAGGGAGTGAAAATTAAAAAGAAGACTGAGAATATGAAGGATTGAGGAAAAGACAAAAATTGAATGGGATTCAAGAAGACTGAAGATGGTGATAGATGTTGCATTTAAATTATTGAAGATTGCACTTATCAGGGAAGCAAGTAAATGGGAGTTCCACAGGTGGGAAGTGTGAGAAAAGAAACTGTTAGGGTACAAGTGATGGACACATTTAGTTATTTCAGTAGCAAAAGGGTGGGACCTAGATGTCAATCTAGTAGCATGTTTAAATTCATGTAGATTGTTCTAGTTCACCGTGCTTTGTCTCTTCTGCATGTCTCGGTTATTTTCCCTTTAACTCAACTTTCCAAGTTTGGTTCACCACTGCTGCGGCCTGGTATTGAACTCACAACTCTTTGGGTCTAAAGGGAAGTAACTGAGACACCTGGAAGAGGCATGGCACGTGGAACTAGAACAATCTACCCCGGTGGACAAAATAAAGGGTATGGTTTGAAATTCCAATCATTTGAAGATGACCAGAGCATACGGCGTCCGAAACGTTGTGAATATGGCAATGAAGATGAGGATAACAGTCCGAATAATGTAAGTAATCATAATACCTCATCTCAGAGATATAGACAGAGCTCAAATGTATATTTACTATGCAACACAAGTATTGAACTGATAGTCTTTAGCTAATATAATTTTTTTGCTGGTTAGTAAATATACATTTGAGCTATTTAACAACTTAACAATCTTATATATATTCTCTTTTTCCTTTTTTTGTCTAAACATAATGACAGTATCATTGCTTAAATCCCAAATACTTTTTGTTTGTTTCAAGGATGTTTTGCTTAGTAATAATGGGATTTCACAATTGATGACTTCTGTCTCAATAAGACAGTTTACAGACCGTCATATAGCCTGACGTGCTTTACCAATTTAGCCACAGAGGAGCGTTTCGGTTAACAAGGTCGATTTTACTGTTTTTAAACTACAATTCTCCTTGATTTTCTCTCGTACATTCATATCTGCTTGATGCATATCCAAATGTAAACAAATGACGTCACACATTATGAAATGAACAAAGTCCGACAATTATTTTTAGATATTTATTTTATGTTTATATATTCTTTTTATAGATACAAATATTTAAGTAAATGCTCTGTTTATAACAAACAGTATTAACAACATCTATGGTAAAGCATGTCAGGCTATATGACAGTTCCATATACGATACAGGTTCGATTCCTGTCGGAGGACACATATTTTCTATGAAAATTTCTCGGACATTTAGGCCGGTAAATGTCATTAATACTGTTTATTATAAACAGAACATTTACTTAAATATCTGTATCTATAAAAAGAACGTATAAACATAAAAAAAATGTCTTAAAATAATTGTCGGACTTTGTCCATTTCATAACGTCATTTGTTTACGTTTGGATACACATCGAGCAGATATGAATGTACAAGAGAAAATCATGGAGAATTGTAGTTTAAAAACAGTTTGCAGAGCTAATTCTTGCTGGGAATCTAACATTTTGGTTAAAGGATACAGTGACACCATCCCTAAATTTGAATGGTATGTGACTTTCATGTCAGTGTACTTTCTGCTCTTCTTCTGGAGATAATGAGGGAATAAAGTTTAAAAGCCAATTTTAACCACACACTGTTTTAGAGCATGCAGTGAGCTATTTAACAACTTAACACTTACCTCTTACTCTGTGACTCTCTACCTTGAGTGGCTCTAGTGCTTTGTACAGGATAAATATGATTGAAAAAAAAAAGTGTCTAAGTAAATATTATCCTACCAGATATCTTAACTTTGCACATAAGATCTGTAAGATATTTTTTAGCCATTTTTAATGAAAAAGAAATGTGAGAGGGATCATATATGCCATAAAATAAGTTAATTTCTCTATCTTTTATTTATCATTTGCTTCCAGTACTCAATAACTCACTAACTTATTTTTCATCATACTTCATAAGATAGAAATTGGAATCATCTACACTATTTTTTATTAGCATGAAGCTTATAAACATGACAAATCCATAAATGAAGCCTATTTTAACCTTTAGCACATTGTAAGTGATTTTGTTTGTAGAGCAAAGATTTTGTCCTGTGGGCAACTCTGAACATCAAATGATAGTGTGCCTGAATTTTTCAGTTGTGTTGTCATGTCATGCTATGGAAACAGAAAATACCCTTTACTGAAATCATCAACTAAACTACTACAGCTGAGAGACCTTGAAAAAGAATGCTGTAAAAGGAGAACTTATGAATAATAGTGTACTAAAAGTTAACAAGGCCCAGATTTTTTTTACTGCATCTTTATTAAACATTAAATACTAAAATTTCTAGCTCTATATTTTAATCATGAAACACGATTCAAACTTGAGAATTTGCTAAGCATAACCAGACCCAGATAAAATTATGTGATACTAGTAAAAAAAAAACCCAGTGTATTTGAATTTCATTGAGTTAGAATCTCCATTTTATATTTCCCAAATCCTTTGACCAAAACTTCTCTTATCATATTTGATGGCATATAATCTCCTTCCCATTTATCTTTAATATTACAATATTAAATAGTCTAGGTAGATGTGCTAGTGTCTGAGTAAAAAGCCTACCAAATCCTTTAACTTGGTATATAAGATCAAGAAGATATTTTGATGAATCATTTTCTTCATTGGTAGGCCTGTTTTATATGACATCAGATATGGTTATCAAAATAATGATTAACATAGATTTATTGAATTATCATCATCATAATACTAAAATGCTTAGTATTATTTAGAACTAGATAAATTTGCCTACTCCTCCCTGGTCTTTTGAACAGAAGTGGAGTTTTATCCCTTGTTTCTTGTTTAGGATCTGGTTTCCAGTTCCTTCTAAAGTCTTTTCATTCCCTTTCACTCCAAGTAGCCGTTTGCATCTTAGTGACATTATCGCCTTGCTTCAGGTGAATTGATTAAAGAAAAAAATTAAACTCTTGGAAGTTTTAACCAGAACTTAACTCTTTAACCTATTTGGTGGGAATCTTTAGTCTGTTTACTAAATCCTGGTTATTCCACTGGCCGTTTTTATTGATTATCCTTCATGTAATTTTCTTAATTCTTGTCATACAAAATTGTTGAAGCAATCTGGAGTTCAGAAAACATTTTGTGTATTGCAAAGTGCTTTCGAATGCCAACTATCTGTGAATGATTGCTTGTAAGAAAAATGGGCTTATTGAAAGTTCTATTGAATTGGGCTGAGAATGAACTGGAACAAAAGCGAACCAATAATGCAAAAGAATTTAAGATTTCCTTCCATTCTTTGCTTCTCAGATTTTTTTCCTTTTTCCTTTCCACACTTTTCTTTTTTTTCTCTTTTTTTTTTCTCATACTTTTTGTCTTCCATTCTTTTTATGAAGCTAATCATTGTTCAGTTTTTTAAACACTTTTGATAAGACTTAAATTTTGTCTTCATATTGGGAGAAAACCAAGGAAAAGTGTATCACCTGCTCAAAAGTATAAAAATGGTTTGTAGCTACAATATATAATTGCTAGTCCCTTAGTGAAGAGAAATATAGTATTTACTTACAGGAAAAGAATAGGGTTAAATAACTCTCAAATTGAAATGGGCATAGAGAAGATGTGATATCATCTAAGACCATTTATGAATAAGTTGGCATGAAAAGCGAATTTTTGATAACCACAATATATTATGCTTTCATTTAAGAGACAAATTAATTTCAGGAATAATTTATTAATAATCTCTTGCTTTTGTTTTTTGTTTTTTAATTAATTCACCTCAAGCAAGGCAATAATGCCACTAAGATGCAAGGGCCTACTAGAAATGAAAGAGAAGGAAATGAATTAGAAGGAACTGAAACTCAATAGTATAGCTTTCAGAGATTAGGTGGAGACATTAGAAGTATACAGTTGAAGTAGAATTTAGAAGAAACTGGAAACCCAGTCCTAAACAGTAAACAAGGGATAAACCTATTCTGGTTCAAAAGACAGGGGTGGAGTGTGAACCTATATACTCCTATTGAAAAAAAAAAAAAAAAAATTAGTAAATAATATTAGAATATATTAGAATTATAACTTTATTACCTTCTAACATACAGATCAGTATACACATTTAATTTTTTTTTAATCATTTCACCCCAAGAAAGGCAATAAAGCCACTAAGATGCAAGGGATTATTGAGAATAAAAGAAAATGTGATGAGAGAGAGAAAGAAAACAAAACAATAAAAGAACAGGATTCAAGTAGACCAGGTTTGGTGACATTTATGACATCCATTTCAAAGTCTTGATCTGACTATTCTATTTAAGAATATAACTCAAGATCTTCGATTGTTGTTTTGGTTTTGTAGCAACTTGTAGTGTTGAGCAAAGCTAACTTTGGTACAGCCTATTCTATGTCTAATTTTCTCTCCTATATGTATCTACTCCTATGTGTTAAATGCAATAAACGTGACATGATTTTAAACCCTTTAGATTAATTTTACATTTTTAATTTCAATAGTATCTCAATGCTGTTCAACTCTCTAAAATATTTTCTTGCAGTCTCGGTCCACTTAGTCTTATTATTACTATTTACAATTTTTTTCACAATTTTTGGCCAGCCACTTCTTGTTCATGTGGAAGTAAGCAGTCCTACTGGAAAATGTACAGCCTCCACAGAAAAATCCCCTCAATGCAGGGCTTGACCACAATTTCCGAACATTTTGATATAGGTGGTAGTATTGAATCAGGCCCGGCAAGAAGTAAAGCAGAATGACATGGCACTCATTGCTCATACCATCACAGTCAACTTGAATCTGGTATGCATCATTGTGCAGATGTACCATGTAGAGCCACCTGTTGTTCTTATTGTTTACCATCTTGTCCAGGTTGTTCTTTTTGCCAGGATACTTGATCTTGTTTAATATGTACTTTAAGATCACAAAGTATTCCTAATTCTGACAAGACCTAGGAATACTTTGTGATCAGATATGATCTTTTTTCCTTCACCATGTAGAACCTGTATCTAATGTCCTTATGTACCACACATCTGAGAGTAGACTTTGTCATTTTGAGCTAGTGGCAATTGCCCTCATTGACTTGTTAGGGTCAAGATTGATGATTTCCTAAACCTGCTGGATGACCACAGTCATTCTGAGTACATCTGATTGCTACACTGATTCTTTCTCTTGCCTGCAGATAACACATTCTTGCCAGAGGCCTTTAGCTCATTTCTGACTTGAACATGAAAGAATACCTGGCTACTTTTAAAAAAAGTTGGCTATTTCTGAGTCCCTGTGGTTCACAGTTAGTGCTATAAGTATGTGTCAGATTGGAACTTGCTATACTACTACTCACAGTATGCCTGTAAGAGAATGTTAAAATTTGGTGCATTGCATATAACGTCATATTAGGTTACCTTCTATTTATGGCCTGTTAAAGATGTGTTTTCAAATATCTGGCCCACTCTGTATATTTCTTTTCATATTTTGACTGTCAATTCAATGGACAAACCAATATTTAGATATTAACAAAAATTATTTCTACTTTTTTCTGAGTTTTAGCTTCTGTCAATCAATAATAAAATCTTTACTTACACCATTTCCTACAAACTTGGCTTGCATAACTCTATCCTGGAGGATAATTTTGCTAATTATATTTCAGATTCTTACAGACAGAAATTTGTCTAGTACAATTTTGGCCAGAGTAAAGGTGGAAGACAATAAGTAGTTGCTATTACAAAAGTCAAAGAATAGTCTTACTAAAATTATCACTTGCAAACGAAATTAGATACAAGTAAAAAAATATATTTAGCCAAGATATCTTCTCTTCATTATTTAGTATAACTTATGTATTGGTAATTGAATTAATGCTATTGATACTTATTCTACCACTGATATATTTTGATGGTTGGTTACTTTGTTTAAATTATAAAAAATTAGTTGAAAGCTTTTAAAAATACTTTGTTTTTATATGCTTTAAAAATGACATTCCTCCAATATTTTTCTTAACTGAAGATGTTATACTTTACATATTGTCTATATGTTATATAAAAAAAATCATCACAATGTATGTTTTTTTGTACTAATGTTCACCTAATACAAGGCTCAAGAGCCACTCAAAGTAGAGGGTTACTGTTGTTGTATGAGGATGTAGTGAGTCCCAATAAAAAATAAAATAATATATATATATATATATATATATATATATATATATATATATATTTTAATCAATATCACTCTATGCAAGGAAGTAAAGCCACTAAAACACAAGGGGTTACAGGGTGTGGAAAAATTAGGAACAGAAGCATTAATAATGAGCAGGAAGAGGAAAGAGTAATTAAAAGGACAGTAGATAGCAATTGACATTCCATTTAAATTTTTGCAGATTAAAGATGGCTAGAAAGCATGGAGCCAGAAGTGAGCTCCACAAGTGAGAAGTACGAAAAAAGAAACAGCATAGAATTTATGGTTACATTGATCCAGCTCAACTGCAAATTGATGAGGTCTTGATGCCAGTCTAGTACTGCACTTAAATCCACAAAGTCTCGGTATCATAGTGAAGAGCTCATCTGAACTATTACCATGAAAGTATTTATAGAAAAGGCACAGAGGAGCAACCTTATGGTGGTGGGAAATTGACTGAAGCCGAGCTAAAAGATCAGGACCAATAATATTGTTAATTCTTCTTTGAATTTTATCAAGGAGCTCAAGGTAAATAGCAGGGCACTATATAAAAATAAAATATATAAATAAAAATAAAAAGAATTAAAATTAAAATAAGGGATTTGCACTTGCCTTTAAAACCTTTATCTCTTTCTTTCTCTTTCTCTCTCTCACTCTTTCTCTCTCTCACTCTTTCTCTCTCTCACTCTTTCTCTCTCTCACTCTTTCTCTCTCTCACTCTTTCTCTCTCTCACTCTTTCTCTCTCTCACTCACTCTCTCTCTCTCTCTCTCTATATATATATATATATATATATATATATATATATATATATATATATATATATATATATATATATATATAAACTTCACTCTATACTTATCTTTCAACTAATGAGAAAGCAACCCTTCAATAAAATGATAAAGAAGAAGAAAAGACTGAACCTGGACGAGAAACAGGGGTAATTTGCGGGATCAGAGCCTGCTAATTTGTGACTGAAAGCTACCAAAATTCAGGGAGGCTCAATGCATAACTTCTGTTCTAAAAAAATGAAAATGAAAGGAACACCGGAAAATAAAAGAATTTTGACAAATCAAAACATTAACACAAAGAGACTTTTGATGTTAGCTGAAACCAAAGTTTGCACCAGAGTCTTGGAGCTTGGTCAAAAGGATATAAACTCACACCTTTGAGCTAGATGAAAAGAAGGTTCAGTGAGAGTGATGACAAGAGACATAGCCGCTAGATAAACCAGCCATGTGTGAATTAGTTAAGAGGTCATCTGCTAATCATATTTCAGCCCTTCTTAGGGTAGAGAAAAGCAGTAGATTGACACTGACTTATTTCTAAGATGACTATGACTATTATCAAGTGCTGACTTCCAAACTCTTGAATACAAAGCCAAAACAGACATTCTTCAAATCACTACCAATATCTACCTTATAAACGAACATTTTGTTATACCAAATATCAAAGGACTCGCTCTAAAGCAAATAAATAAAAAAATATTTATACCCTTTCACCAGTCAGTTATGTGCCATGCATGATACACACAGGCAATTATGTATCTTTTGATACATAACTGACAGGGCAGATTTTTTCCCGCAGTAGGCTGCCATTTCTTTCGGCAGTAGACCAGTTGCCATCCAAGGCTACAGAACCCTGTGTGTCCTGATATTTACCCATAGCTGGGGGGGAGAAGAACAAGATTCATATCTTTCTCAAGGGTATTAGCATGTAAGTGAATGTAATGGGTTTGACTGGAATTCAAACTCGGCTCTTCAATTCCTCAATCCAAGCCGCTATACATTACTCTATCATGCCTTCTTTCACCACAGTTTTTTTTTTTTCCAAAGTTCCCAGTAAATAAAAAAACAATTCTACTCTGGTACAACATTCCCACACTGATAACCTCCCAATGTGAATACACTCATCCACAAGCATAAGAAAAGGTAAGAAGTGATGTTCATGAGGTTATATAGGAAATATAAAGCAGAGAAGTTGTTCCACAAAGCAGCAGTTCTTGGGAGGAAACTGTCCGAGTGAAACTAACTTCTTACTAATGGAATACAAAGGGAATGAGGATGCTTCATTCTTGTGTACGTGGCATGGTGGATCCCAGCTGCAAAAGTTTGGGTTGGTAAAACCAAGGAATGTAGCTCATCAGAATACATGCCATGGAAATAGTGTTAGAGTAGTGAGAGGCTTGCAATGTTTGGCCTGTCAGAAAGGGGCTGCAGGATTGAAAATAATTCATCATCCACAAGGCTGCTTCTGAAATCTAAGTGTGGACTGGGCAACTCAAGATCAGATATGGCAGCTATACACCATTTTTGGTCTGATATGGCTTGTGTAAAGATAGAGTATACCAGGAGTCAGATACTTAATGGAATGGAACAATAAACTGATAATTTTTTCAGCATCTTTTAGCGATAGATTGTATATATGAGTTTCACTCGAGGTCTGGGGGAGAGCTTGACTCCCAAAAGACATTCAAGATAAGGATCCTCCTTGAGAGAACATTCACCCATTCATCATGATAGGTGAAAGTTCAGTGTCTGCTTGGGGATTGTAGAATGTTACTCATTTGGTTTTGGACGTATTGAATTTTATAAGTCAGTCCTTCCCCAATTGAGTCCCCAGGGACTCGCCAGAGGAGGGTTCAGCTGCTAGTTTCTGGTCATCCACATTTTTGGAGGTGAACCTATCAACTGTTCAACAATTACTAGAGTACTAAAAAATTATCAGCCTAACCAAACACCCCCCCCCCAAAAAAAAAACTGATGTTTGGTCAAATTTTGGTATGTCTGTGAACTTTTCGGCACCCATTTGTATTTCACCAAAAATTGTTTCAATAGCATGCATCTGCATGCATAATAATAAGAGCATCTCAACTAAGGCATAAACTAATTACATCATCAAATTTGAAAAAAAAACACAAAATAAGAAAATGGTAGTTAATTACTGAAATCTCTTGAAGAGTGAATTGAACAATTGCAAAAGGGTTCACCTGTGAAACTTCAGAGTTCAGGCAGTGAATATAGCATCAATCAGCTAAGTGACAAATTTTATTTGTATTAATCATATGTTACTAATATGAATTTTATATTTTATTGGTAACACATATTCAAGTTGACATTGCTGTTTAGTAATAAGAATGTCAGATTTAAAAATCTCTTAATTGCTTTATAATTATCTGTATAAACCCTAAAGAAATTGTGATAGTCAAGCTCCAGATTAACCGAATCAGTCCTGTTGGATCTGTAGTGATGTGGCACTACAGGTTTATAATGAACAAGGTTGGCTATTGGTGACCAGTTTGTAACAGAAGGAGTTATGACTTGTTGCTGATGAGGATGAAAACTTACAATATAAGTGAATTCAACATATTGAAGAATATATATATATATATATATATATATATATATATATATATATATATATATATATATATCTTCGACAGAATTGAGTCACTCTCAGTCACTGTGTGTTTATCCGAATCTAAAAATAAACACGCTAAAATTCACCTTCATCCCGTACCGTAAGCTGACGGCTTAGTGGGAGAAGTTCGGACTGACGCAAATTCAGTCGGGTTTTGATCCTAGCTAGAGGCAACCGGACGTCTAGCCACACTGATGAGCTGTGAAACAGCGAAACAGTCTGTCTGTGGATGACAAAAATATATATATATATATATATACTTATTTATACACACACACACACACACACACACACACACACATATATATATGTATATATATTTATATCTGTAGCTAAATTGGTATAGCAAGTCAGGCTATATGACGGTTCCATGTAGGATATAAGTTTGTTTTCCTGTCGGAAGACACATATTTTCTATGAAAATTTCTCAGACATTCAGGCCAGTAAATGTTGTAAACACTGTTTATTAAAAAAAAGAACATTTGCTTAAATATTTGTATCTATAAAAATAACGTATAAACAGAAAATATCTTAAAATAATTGTCAGACTTTGTACATTTTGTAGTGTGTGTGTGTGTGTGTGTGTGTGTATATATATATATATATATATATATATATATATATATATATATATCTTCTCTTGATGGTTCTTGAATGAACTTTGAAGATGGAAGCCAGAGTATAAATGTTGGTACCATTACTGAAGGCCTGAATGATCTTTTTCCTCTCACCATTGCTCAATTGGGAAGAGATTTTGGTTTGACACAACAGGATTTTAACTTGTTCTCTTTCTAGCTGAATAACTGAAAGGGTTTTTCAGTGATTCTTATGATAAATGGTATCAAGATGGCTAAATGTCTATCTGAAAACCTGGAAAAAAGAAACTTAATTAGTTTAGTGTTTTTTTTATATTAAACATTTTGTGGGATGGACAATTATCACATGCTGTTACATGATCTGGACAATTTTGCTGTTACACCAGGTATATCTATATCTATCTCAAGAACAAACTAGGCTCACAAAAAAGAAAATAATATTTATGTACATATAGATAGTCCATAAAAAGAAAGAAAAACATTTATAGACATAGCTGTGTGCACCATGTGACTACCTGAAATTAAGACAACCAGTCAGTGAAAAAAGTTCTGTTCTTTTCACTACTACATTCTGGAGCCAAAAATGAGAGGAAGAGGGCTCATGCCCATTCCTTTTATAGTTTTGACTTGAAAAACACCTAGCGAGCATCCTGGCAGACAAAGTAGAGTAATCTCCACAGACATACCAGTGATCGATACATTTTACTATCTCTCATATAATTATGGTGCCTAAATATCTTGCTTTCAATTGTTTCTTTTCTGATTGAAGTGCATTAAACGGTGGATATCAGTAGCAGCTAGTTTTTCTATTTCCCTATCTTGTGTTGCTACAAGAAGAGAATAAATCAATTTTTATTTTATTTTATGAGGGAGAACCACTGAAAATGTGGGTCATAGAACTGTAACTTTCCATAAGTTTCTCATTCAATTTTGAGAGCTATAGTATTAATTTTGAAATTGCAACATTAATCACTACTATATCACTTGGACAGCCTATCACCCGGTTCATACTCTGCCCTGTTTAGGACTGGGTTTCTGGTTCCTTCTAAAGTCTACTTCAACTGTATACTTCTAACGTCTCTGCCTGAACTCTGAAATTTGTTTCACTATTTTTTTTAAATTTATTTTTCTCTGGAGTAGATAGGTTCTCTTATAGGAGTAGATAGGTTCATCCACCTCCCCGGTCTTTTGAACTAGAATAAATGTTTATCCCATGTTCCCTGTTTAGGATTGGGTTTCCATATCCTTCTAAAGTCTACTTCAACTCTATACTTCTAACGTCCCTGCCAGAACTCTGAAATTAGATTCATTGCTTCACTTCTTGTCCTTTCCTGCACTAGTACAACTCCACACAGTAACCCTCTACATTGAGTGGCCCTCACTCGAACCTTGTAGTGGGTGAGCATTAGTTAAAAAAAAATTTATGATGAGCTACATTTATTAGATCTTCCCAGCTAAGATCCCTTGCTACGTACACTAGGATGAATCAACCCCATTCCCTTGATAAGGATGAAATTCCTTTCAGACAACCTCTTCCCAAGAACTGCTACTCTGTGGATCAAACTTCCGAGATGATACAACCCCGAATATGACAATCTTAAGCATTTAAAGTCAACAGGAAGCCATTATTTCCTATATAATCTGCACTTCTTGGAGCTTGTATTGGGTGAACATTTAGTAACAAAAAAAAAAAGTTTGTTTTAAATCCAAAAGAATTCTTAAGGCGTATTTGATGCAAAACCAAATGTTTGAGATAAGTTTCTTAGAGATTAGAAAATTTTAAATTTCAACTTTTGTTGTTCTGTACCCAAATTCAAAATATTTTCCTTCAAAAATCAAAATCCATTAAGAGTTTGTTGATATATTTTTACTGCTTAATTCTTTATTCAAAGGGAATCAAGATCTTGTTTTGATTTAGTTATGATTTTGAACTCTGCTTATTTTTTTTTGTCTCTAACTTGTTAATGTATTTGTACAAGTACATATCTGTAAAGATTTCGTTTAAAATTCTCCATTAATAGTATTCAATTTAGAATGATAAAAACACGCTCATGATGCACAGATAAGGGGATGTACTTTTCTAATTATCAACACAGTTGTCTCCCTTGATTAAATAATTGAATTTACTCACATAAAATGAATATTATGTCAATATTCTAATAGCATATGTGCTATTAACTATTTTCGTTTTTTTAATCAATTTGTTCATATTGAGCTTGGGAGTCAGAAAATTCACCATATTATCACTAACCAATATTTTTAATATTGCTCCTTAAAACATATAGGAAGCACTAGATTAATGGATTGTGGAATCAAAGAGATTCAAATTCCATTTGAGTTCATTATATTTACTTACATGCTAAAAACCCTTGGGAAAGGTATGAACCCCTCTCTTCTTCTTCCAGCTATGGGTAAGAAGCAGGACAGACAGGGTCCTATAGCTTTGGGTGATGAACTGTCGAGGAGAAGGATGACTCTGAATTCAAAACCTGTGGAGGATTGTTTGGGGACCTTCTCTTTCAAAAGGTGTGGTTGGTTCTGCACAAGCCTTCACCCCTATAATCAAATGATATGTGAATAAAGTCTGGCTGTTGGTTTTAAGAACTAAGCCTGCTTGACCCTCATTCATCGAAAAAGATGGGAGAGTCAAGTGTGTGTGTGTGTGTATAAAATATATATATATATATATATATATATATATATATATATATTCACACTAATGGTATCTTAATTCTAATTGTATGATATATACACAAACACATACTTAGGATTATATTGGTAGCATGATGGCTATTAGTATAGTTTAAATCCAAGCCATTCACTTCACTTAGGAAAAGTATAAATTTATCTCTTCTTACCAGCTATGGGTAAAGTAATAGGGCATACTGGATTCTGTACTCTTGGTAGGATACTTTGTCTAGTTGCAGGACAACTCTGAATTTAAAATTCTGTGTACAGCAATAGGAAATAGCTTTTACCATAGAAGTCATGTAAATTCACAACTTACCAAAATAAAGGGAAGCTGCAGGGAGCCATGATTGCCTATGTCAAGAATGGTTTATTCTTAATTTCGAATTTTTACTGTTTGCTAATAGTCATAGAATGGCCTAGTTCTTGCATAAGTGAATTTAAGATTAAACAAATACTAGTTATTAAGTAATTAATAATGACAGTGCTTCATCTAAGAAATTTGGACAACAAAAGCCTATTGTATTTTAATGCTACTTGTGAAAATAAAGCAATTGAAATGAAGATGAAAGAAATCCTAGTCAAAAATGAATAATGCTTGACAATGCTATATCTAATCAAAATTCCAGATAATATTACTACTACTAATACTACTAGATGAAATGAAGCAATTGAAATAAAGATGAAAGAAATCCTAGTCCAAAATTAATAATGCTTGACAATGCTTCATCTAAGAAATTTGAACATAAAGCATATTGCATCTTATTATAACATGTATAAATAAAGTAAGTGAAATTAAGATGAAATAAGTACTAGTCAAGAATTGTTCTTTAATTTTAACTCTATTTCAGCACAAGTTTTATTGCAGCTGACTCACTGACTGAATTCTGTTAAATTACTTATGTACTATAATTTATGGTGGTCATTGCAACACTATGACCTATTTTTTTCTTACTGAATTATTCAGCAATGCTTCTGGTTTCACTTATCTTTCAAATTGAACAGGCTTTTTTATTGCTGTTTTTATTAGGGTGTAAAATATTGATAAAAGGTAATAGGAAAAATAACACCTACATGGACCTGGAAACTGATGCCCAAGGTTATGTTTTCTGGTCATTTGTTGATAAAACATTATGGGTTTTGATTATATCAGAAACCCTTCATCTCTTTCTCTTTTATTATCTTTTCTATAGCAGAAAACTAATGACTTCCACCATTGTGAATTTTCTCCTATCAGCCTTTATGGAAATATCCAAGACAATAAAACATGTATATAAATGATCCCAATTTTCTAGTTACAAAAACAAAGTATAAAGAAAAAAAGACCCACAGCTGTTGGTATCTCATTCATATATATAAATCAAATATATCTTCTATTAACATATCTTGTGTGACAAAATTAAAAGCCAAGAGATCATTATTTTACTAGATCAAGTAGAGTGTATTTTCCATCTGCTTTTATAGAATGTATTCCAAGTACTGGGTTTGTTATTTATACATTTGTGGAGTGAAGATAGAAGAAAACACCAAGACAGTCAAAAAATCGAATGACCAAAAATGGTTTCTGAGTCGGAGAATTCATGTATCCTTCCAGTTAATAAATGAATCCTTTGAAAATAAATAATTAGCATTTTTCAGCCGATGGGTTGTGTTCCTGCTGACAATAAAAAAAGGCTTGCTTCATGGTCCCCTTGAAGAGTATATAAGCAAAGTTTATAGACCAGACAAGCGAGTAAGGAGATAGAAATGGCAACATACAACAACTGTTCACAACATGGCTTAAGAGATTCCTTTACTCATTCACTGGTCTCTCTGTCACTGCTACATGACACTTACACTTTCCTTCTCGGCTTCTCCCTTGCCTCTCTTTTTCGCACATACATGTGAAGAAATCATATTTTCTTTCATCTTAACACGCAACTAAAAACAAGGATCTTTAACACAAAAACTTTAACACTCATACACGCTGAGGAAAAATTTAGTTGTCAAAACATGAAAATATTTTATGGTTTAAAAAATCTTTCTAGCCTTTTTCTTTGTTGTCGGTTGATTCAAATTAGCAACACATTTAAATATTGTTACTTATTCAAGTAGAGTAAAATAAAACTCATTTGCATTGAAATAATTTTCAGTAGAAATCTATAATAGGGCAAATAACAGATTATAGAGCTTTTTTGCATGATTTTTAACTCTTCTATTCTCTTTCAGAAACACTTGAAATATATGGGAGACATAATGAGGAACATGGGTTTAGAGAATTTAATACTCACAAGACATTGTTGCAAGAGAAACAGGGGGAAACAATTTAATAGGTTTGTTTTAATGGATACCAAAGCAGGAACAGAGAAGGATGGTAAAGGTTAAAAGTTTCTTAGAGCAATAAAATGCAGGAAGTTGAACCATGATTTCCCACATCAGGAAAGGATATGATACATAAAAAATGATGACTTTTACTGATATTACATTTGATAGTGCAATAATTATGAAAAGA
Organism: Acanthosepion esculentum; assembly: GCA_964036315.1. Lineage (NCBI taxonomy): Eukaryota > Metazoa > Mollusca > Cephalopoda > Sepiida > Sepiidae > Acanthosepion > Acanthosepion esculentum. The sequence goes on from OZ038510.1 coordinate 11,930,875, forward strand.
GAAGCTCAGCTAAAAGTAATAACACAACATAGCACTCCGAGTTGATAATACTGAATTCCATTCTTAGTTTAGTAGGGGCAACTTATCATCATCATCATCATCATCATCATCATCAATCCCTCTATTGGGTGGCGGGGACCTGAGGGCAGGAGAAACAATCAACTTCCTCCAGGCTGATCTGTTGGTGGTGGCTCTCAGGAGTTCTGGTATTGTCATGTCCGTCCACTCTTTGATGTTGTCTGACGAGCTCTTGCATTGCCATCCCCACCTGCATCCACCTTCAACAGTGCCTTGCATGATGGTCTTGCAGAGGCTGTCATGCCATGTGATGTGGCCAAACCATGCTATCTTCTGATGCTTAATAGTGGCAAGGAGAGATTCCTGTCAGCCCACGAGACTTTCGACTTAGCATGATCCACTAAAATGAATATTTTATCCGTGCTTCAGAAAATCTTTAATATCCATTAAATGCGTGGGTAGAGTAATGGTTATTGGTGCAGAAAGTGAAGTTAGTCCCATCCTACTGTTAACTATTACACTGTTGCCCTTATTAATAATAATAATAAAAATAATAATAATGATAATAATAATAATAATAATAATAATAATAATGGTCATTTGTATCTGAGTATAACTGTCTACTAGTGCAGCCAGCCAATATGTTGCAGACACCTGCTCAGGCACATTTGTATTTTTGTTCAACACCTACAGAGCCCACCTGCGGTTTATACTGGAACAATTCTGAGCAGACCTTAGTTTCTGGGAGAGAGCACATTATCTAGTATGATCAACAGTCTGAACAAGGCTAGTACACTCAAACCCTCAGTCACAATGTCTTGTGACTTCATGCTAGCACAACTATCAATAGCTCTCAAATAGTTCCATCTATCTACTTTCACTCGCAAGTCTTGAGTGAACCCATAGTATGGTTTTCAGGCACTTTCCAGAGGTACTGTATTGCCTCCCCAGGTTGATAACATTAAGAAGTCGCCTTCCTGACAATTTGAACCCAGGTTGCATAGTTGGAAAGTAAATTTTCTAACCACTTAACAATGTGCCCTTAAGCAAAGGTTAAATAGTAGAATAGACTAAGCTTTCTAGCCTTAGTTTTATCCCCAGTCTTGGAGAAGGACTACTATGAATTTAAAAGTGCAGAGAAGACAGTGAGAATCCAATCCACTATCTTTTTCAAGACTGCATGGCAAGATGATAATGCCCCTAAGGCATAAAATGTAAACCTGAAAAGATGGTTTTATTTATTTCTGTCATTTGATCAAGTTTTTTATTAATCATTTTAACGCAAGCAAGGTGATAATGTTCCTAAGACAGAAAATGTAAACCTGAAAAGATGTTTTTATTTATTTTTTCATGTGATCATTTTTTGTTTTTGTTTTTAATGATTTCAACCCAAGCAAGGTGATATCCAAATGATCCAAACCCCCTTTCTTCATTATGTGCCCTCAAAATTTCAATTATGCCTTTCTGATTCAAAGTGTAAGTATCCTTTTGTTTCCATTTTCCTTAAAACTTTGTTACCCACATGTTCAGTCCATAGTATTCTCAACATCCTTCTGGAGAACCAGATTTCTGTTGTCTCTAGTCTCTTCTTCATCTGTGAAGAGATTGTCCAACTTTCATTGCCGTATAGGAGGTCCAATATTAAATAACAGTTCAACACTATTCCTAATTAAATTTTCCTGTCTCTTAATATTTTGCTTAGCTTTTTGGAAGGCACCTTTCACTATTCCAATGCGCCTTCCTAGATGTTTACATTTTTGTACTTACTTATTACTATTATTATTGTCCAGTTCTTGTTATTGTTCGCCCATTTCTACTGAGTCCAAGTACACCTCGCCCAGGGATTGCAATCACCAAATTCTCAAACCAATGCTTTAATCCACTAGGCTATTGCTCCATAGATCGATATACCCCTGATGAAGGCTGCAGGGTACAACAACCGAAACGTGATAACAACAACAAAGATGAAAACAATAGTCCAAATATAAATAGTGTAAATAATAACTCCTCATCCCAGAAATTCAGACAGAAATGAATAGATCTTGTTGGTAGTTAGACTTTTATTCTATAATAGTAAGAGACACATTTTTTTTTTTATGAACATTAAAGCTAAAAATTGATTTTAACCTAGAACAATTTGTTCTTTTCTTGATATTAATCTTATACTTGTAAAATTCCGGTATATAACCTAGTATTGTAGTATAGGTAACAACTATTTAAAAACGATCTTAAGAGGGACGTGATTAACACATTGAAGTCATATGTAATGATGTATAAATATCACTAGGCATGAAGTTAATATCCAGACATATATTTGGTTATAACAAATACTTTCTATGAGAAATTAAATACTTAAGTGCTTTTAAGTCAGAAATTGTAAGTAATTGTAATTGTCCAAGATTGATCCAAATTCTGACTTTTATATCTTCATAAAGCAGTTTTGATGCCTCGTTATTGACCACATTCTGTCTTTGTTCAGAAAGGCTTTGTGCTGAGGGCACTAATTAGATTTTTCATTGTTAGAAGGTTATAACAAAATCCTAAAATCTATAGAAATGGATGCAACTATATAAGAATAACTTAGTTATAATTCTTCATTAATGATACCTAATAAGTAATTACAAGAGCACAAGTTATGTCCTTTCTGACTTTAGGCAAAATATATTATCTTTTAACTTATCTTTTTTCCTTTTGTTTTTCAATCTTTCATATTTTCTCTCTTTGAAAATTCCAGAAAGTATTATTCCTCATGTGTATTCCATCTTCTCAATGAAAAGAATTATGTTTACTTGGAGTATTTTTATTTTTATTATTTCACCCCCAAACAAGGCAATAAAACTACTAAGATGCAAGGGGTTACTGAGTGTGAGAGAATAAAAAAAAAAACTATTAAAAAGCGAGAACAATAAAAGAACAGAAATTACGAAGGCAGAAAATAGTGATTAACATTATATTTAAATTTTGGAAGATTTAAGTTGACTGGGAAGCCAGAAGTTGGAATAGAGTTCCACAAGCGAGACGTGTGAGAGAAGAAACTGTTAGCATAGAACTTATGATTATATCCAACCATTTCAATTTTAAAATGATGAGACCTTGCTGCCAATTTAGTACTGCACTTAAATTCATAAAGTTTAGGTACCATAGATGACTTGGGGATGGAACCATTTGTCTTCAGGGTACTGCAGAATCTAACATTAAAACAGATTTACTTGTGCATATATATATATATATATATATATATATATATATATATATATATATATATATATATATATATATATATATTCGTGAACTCACATTTATCTAACATTCTATTACAAATGTCTTGCTTGCGAGGAAACTAAATACTAGGGCTGTTTTCAATTGTATTTATTCATCACATAACTACAGCAAATTCTATTTCTATATTTGCAGTGACATCTTTTGGAGTTTATGCAAGCCATTATTTTGGGGTCTTATATAAAACTTTACAGTTAAATCATACAAAAAGTACTAGTTGGTTTTGATTACTGAAATTAAGCAACATGGTTCCTGATCTGTACTTAGATGGAGGACCATTTGGAAAGACTTGTTCCTGTAAGCAATGGGGGAGTAAACAAAAACAAAAAAAAGACATAGCATTTGGAATGCTGAGAGGTGGTAAAAGTTGGTGTTGACAGACTTGTTTTGTATCACATTTTACATCATCTATGTTGATGAACATCACTGTCAACAGCAAGGGGACATTGCCTTTAAAAATGAGAAACAACAACCTTCAGTAGGAGTTGCGACTATTGATTGAACCAACTCCACTTGGATTGTAGCTTAAAAATGTAGTTACTGAATCTAACCATTCAACATATTGTTTGATTGAGGATAGTTTGAAGAGAAGAGGACATAAAACTTTTTTTTTTCTGAATTTTTGGGATGAGGAATTATCATTGTTTACACTATTTATATTTGGACTGTTGTCCTCCTCTTTGTTGTTTTTATCAATGTTTCAAGCCCTCTGGCCTTCCTCAGGTGTACATCGATCTGGGTATGGTCATTCACGTATGCAGGTAAAGGGGTGGTCATTAGCTTCTGTGGAATGAAGTAAAAATATTGGACTAGGGAAAACACTGGAGAGTTAAACATTTGAAAGAATCAGCACATATGCTAGACTATGAGGACCCCCTTAGTATGCCTAGCATAGATATAAATACTATAAAGAAAGACAAATGACAGCAAGTCTTGAACTGCAGCAGCAGTAGTCAAAACATGGGAAGCAGCAGCAGTCAGAACATGACATCCAGTAGCAGTGACAGCCTAATCAGCAGTGAGGGTTAGGTTTAAAGATCTAAGTTTACTCCAGTAAACTGTCCTAATGTAAATTTGGTAACATAGTTGTTGTGAGTCTGTCTATATTTCTGAGATGAGGTATTATGTACAGTATTTACATTAGTCGGACTATTGTCCTCATCTCTGTCGCCATATTTGTCACAACGTTTCGGCCGTTGTACGCTCCGGTCTTCTTCAGGTGGTTGGAATTTCGAACCGAACCCTTTATTTCGATCACTGGGGTAGACTGTTCTAGTTCCACGAGCCATGTTTGATGGATGTCAGTTATCAGTTATCTCCTGGTAATTTTCCCTCTGAAAGTTCTCCACTGCCTGAACCGGGTATTGAACTCGCACTCTTTGGGTCTGTCACTGGATAGTTGTTGTGAGTTCCCTCTTGGGATTGGGAGTGTGTACTTGCACTGAGTAGAAATGAGTGTACAATAAGTGAACAGTGCTAAATAAAATAAGAACTAGATGATAACCCTAGACATGGAATGAGAACAGTCTAACCCATAGATTAAATAAAGGGTTCAGTTCAGAATTCTCTGTAGGTTACCCTGATTGATATACACCTGACGAAGGCTGGAGGACACAATGGATGAAACATTGTGATAAAAACAACCCAAATTAGGACAATAGTCTGAATATATATAGTGTAAATAAAAGCAAGATTGTTATTATAAAATAAAAACCCCTACACATAATTATCATATTGATATTTGTCTTTGTTTTTCACTAGACATGTTTTTGTTTAGCAGCATATCAATCTCTATAGGTTATTTAATCCCAAAGTCTAAATATTTTAATTGGTTTGGTTGATTTTGTTTAGTGGCATATCAACACCTCTATGGGTTATTTAATGCCGAAATCTAAATATTTTGTATGCAATTTTTTTTTTTTTTTTTTTTTTTTTGAGAAAAGGGGTTTTAGTGATACAAGTCTTACTAATTAACACATATCTAGTGGGGAGCAGAGGTGTATTCATACCTTTTTCAAAGGCTATAAGTGAATATAACAAACCAAACAGGAATTGGAACTTGACTCTTCTAAACCATTATCCATTACACCACCTGCACATCCAAGCTTACAGCACCTCTTATTCTCAAGTAGTCACCGATCTAGGTACTGGCCAGGATCAACGTTGCTTAACTTCAGTGATTGTACAAGAACTGGTGTTTCGGCATATGGCCGTAAGCCCAGGCAATGATGGCTTTGCCTATATCATTACATTGATACATGAGGAATTAATAACATAGTGAAACATATAGCATCTATTCATTTTTAACAATTAACACAACATCATAAATTTGACCTTGTGTCTATGATAGAGCTCAAGATTTCTTTTTTTATTGAGGAAATTACGTAAATGGTATGTTTGTCATTGCTTGTGATAGATTTTCTGGATTTCGAGTAGAAATATACAAGTCTAAAATGGTTAATGTTTGCCAAGCTTTTAGAAATTAAACCAAATGTGAAAAGTAATTTGAGATTTAATCTGGCATTTAAGCTATTTGGATATTCTGAATTTAGTAACATCTGATATTGAATCAGCTTACTGCTCTTTGACTGACAGACCTTTAAAGATTTTTCCGACTAAAGAAATAAGGAATAAGTCATTTATTTATATTTATAATGTAATCTTACATGATAAGAATGGATTTTTGATTGTTGATTTTAAATATGCAGAAATAATTTAAAAGGATTACCTTAGAAACTAGAGTTAGTTCTTGCAGACTGGCAGTATCCACTTTAATTTGACAAATATTTGAACTAAATCCGATATTTTAGTGAAACATGTTGAGCATATGGAATTGATTGATATTTAATAATAAAATAATACATTCTTTAGAAGATGTATGCAGTATAGACAAGGCCAGATTATGAACTTTTGGTGCCCCTTGGCTAATGAAATTATGGAGCCACACTTTAACTCGACTCCCCCCCATTTTGAATATTTTTTTACTTGTGATATATTTTAGCAACATTTACGTAACTTGAAGTAAACTTATTAAAAATTTGCCTTTAAATTTTACTAATTTACAGAGGAAAAGTTTAGTTTTTTTTATGATAGTTTAGCATTTAACTATTTCTATTTGGTTAATACACATTTAGCCCTGTGTATGAAACATAGCTAGTAAATATTGAAATATACCCCTCACATTCCACTTGTTGCATTGCAGTTCAGACCAGACACCAGGTTCATTGACAGGGTGCAGTTTCTCGCAGTCAAACACTTGTAGCTTAAAAATTACCCTTTGGCCAGATTGTTACCCATGAGTGAGGAACAAAACAATTTCTAGCAGTAAACCAGATTTTATTCTTGGGTTCTAACTTACTGCTATAAACAAGTGAAGTAGAGATGAAGCATAAGTGGGAAGAGAGTGGGAAGACTGTCATTCCTGTCTGTCTTGCAATGTTCACTGTATTCCTTCTGTGTGCCTTTTAGTGGGATGGTCAGTTTTATAGATAACAATTTTCTTCATCTTGTCATCTTCTTTGAAAAAAGTAATTAATCTTCCTTCCATGACTTTCTCTCAGTCTGAGCCTCTTGCTCTATACTTTGAAGTTGACTCCACTTACTATTAACCATAAATCAAAAGTAAATGTTCAGTATTGACTTTTGTGACAGTTATCACTGTTTTTAAATTTAACAAAACAGCTGAGTCATATTGTTACTTTGTCACCAAACCAAAAAATTTGCATATCCTGTTCTTAGAATTTTTTCACCACTTAGGGAGTGAACTGTCTTTTTCTCTTAATGTCCAATTCCTGGCTCCCCTTGTGTGAATAAGAACTTTCTTTCATGCTTAAATTTTTCCATAATCTCATATACAGGGTCAGCCCTAGAGTTGCTGGCACCCCAAGCAAGCTGAACTCCAGCGCCCTTACAAGTATAATTTGAAAAGATTTTCGCATGAAGAAAAACTGAAAATGTAAAATCCCAAGTTCCTTGCAGTATACAACTTAATACAAGCTAAAGAAAATATTCCGTATCCTACCTAAAACATTTTTTCTAGCCTTTGGATCTGCAAATCTTTTCATGGCATTTCTACACCTATCTTCTTTACAAAATCATTTTCTGTCGACAAAATAGCCAAAGTATTTAATGTGTCTTAAGTCATGGAAGACCACAAGTATGTCTTTATAAATTTTAGTTTACTAAAGCTTCTTTCTCTGATGGCCACATTAATGGGTATAGTAAGCATTATTTTCTATACAGTCCACAGATTTGTCATGACATCCTGTAACTTATTAGTGTTTATGAACCTAATGAATTCTATTGGAAGCTTTACATTTTCAGGAAATAATTCGTTTGCAATATTCAGTTCAGTCAAGAGTTCACATCCATTAATATCACTATTTTCTTGCTACCTTAACTTATTCTCCAAACCTTGACATGCTGTTTTGAGTTTATTTTTATCTGGCAGATATTTTAGCTTATTTAAAAATCTCCATATGTTATTGAAACTTTGTAACTGTTTAAATCTCTCTAGTAAAGAATTAATGGCTGTCGAGTATTACATTTTTGTTTTTTTATTTTATTTAATTTATCATTTTTACATTTTTTACCTTTTTGTTTGGAAGATCCCAAACACAACAGCATGATGGCACCCTCAGATTTGATGGTGGCCCAGGTGACTGCCTGAGTTGCGAGTACCTTGAGCAGGCCTCTCTCTCTCACACTCACACACACACACACACACACACACACACACATTCTAACTATAAATGTTATTTTTAGTGGGTATACATGTTTGGTTTGCTATCCTTGTTTTTGTTTTATTAAACAGTGAAATTAATAAAAACTGGTATAAATTGAGAAGTCCTACTAAAGAAAGATTATGCCTTCGGCAGGAATCAAAACATCATCCCTTTTTTCCATTACAGGAACCATTTTTTTTTTAGCCAAATTGTACCTCTATGAGTTTGGCCACAGAGTCCACCTGATAGGGCAATGTTTGAATAAACCTATTAATTAATGAGAGAAGGTTTTTCTTGTTGATAATCTATATCGGCTAGCTTCAGTTTCATATCTGAAACTTAAACAATGGTAATTTTTTTATCTGACATTATTTCTTATTACTAATATATATATATATATATATATATATATATATATATATATATATATATATATAATATTAATAATAAAGAAGTTAATGGTCAGAGTTGAATTAGACCAGGAAATAGTAGTATTAAGAAGTGCTTAATACACATATAAAAGATTTAACATGTAGTACTTTCAAATATAGAAAATGAGGCAATCAGCCAGTTTCCCTCCCTTTTGGTATCTTCAAGCAAATTTGGTCAGCTTACTGAAATTGCCTGAAGATACTGAAAGGATAAAACCAAGGTAGCGGAATCAGTTGATTTCTTAATTTTCTAATATATATATATATATATATATATATATATATATATATATATATAGAGAGAGAGAGAGAGAGAGAGAGAGAGAGTGAGTATGTGTGTGTGTAGGAAGGTTTGCTGAAAATTTCTCTACTTGATCATGAAAGGATTCCCCTTCCACCAAAAAATTTTGATGCTTAATTATTTGATTAAGTTTTTGAAAATAGGTTGAGCTGAGCACTTTTCAGCACCTCCTTCATATATATTATGTATGTGTGTTAGTTGTGTTTCATCTAAAATTAATAGATTTGTTGTCTACATATTTTCTGCTCTACACTTTATTCTTAATATCTTATTTATTTATTTAGATCTTGAGAAAATGAAATGTATGAAGTTTCTATTCCTTATTCCTGTGGGGATGCTGAAAAGCATTCATAATTCTCTTATTCATTATTTTACAAGAGGGAAAAAAAATGATTATTTTCAATAAAATAATTATTTTTATATTATTCATCTGCAAATACAAAAGAAAATTATGGTTGACGCTTTATGACCCATGTGAGAATTGGTAAAATAAAAAAAAGAAGCTATATACCGTATTTGATGGCATGAAAAATTCAAACACATATTAAATGCACCCTCATTTCAGTGGGACGTGTTCAGAAAAAAGGTTTCTGCATATTTAAGCATGTAATGTTTAAAGCAAGTTATCAGTACATTACAAAAGCCTGTTAGCTATAGCAGAAAAAAAACATTACTGTCTATAAAAAACAAGCTAGCAGTCATCTGAACATAAAGCAAGAAATCACAGTTGTAAAAACATCTTACATGATTACAATAAAGGAATATTACCAGAGAAAACAAATCAGGAAACACTTGATAGAAAGCAAGTAACCATTTTCATTGAAAATAAACCAAGACACACTATGGGGAAAAAACATTTAGTATTCTATAACAATAATTTTAAACTCCCTTCCCTATTACTGTTTCCCTGACAAATACAATCTCCAACGGTTTAAGTGTAGCGTCAATTGACATCTCCAGTTGCCCTGATCTATCCACTTCCCTTCTCCACATCCTTTCATTTTTCATTCCTATCTGCTCTCACTCCAAATCTTCTGTAACCCCCTTGCCTTGATTGACCCACTGACTTTCTCTTTCTCCACATCCTCTCCTTTACCACTCCTATCTGCTCTTCCTCCAACCCTTCTTTAACCCCTTGCGTGATAGTGGCCTCCAGCCTTGCTTGGGGTGATACGCTTAAAAAAAAAAAAAAAAAAATCATCTTCAAAGCCAAAAAAATTATCATCAGAACCTAAAAATTTGTTATCTCCACTCCTGGTACCACTTCAAATGCATTTTCCATTCAACATATGACATTACTACTTTCTTTTACAGTATCAATGATTATAATACTAATAATGTTGTTTGAGTAAATATTATTACATAGTCAGCCTAGTTAGAAGTTAATGTGTGAGATTCAATTTTAGCCTGCAGTTGTGATAGTTGGGGATAAAAAAATAAAATCTTAAATTGGTGACCTTAACTTTGCATATAAGATGCTGGGTGATTTTTATGCAATGTTTTTTATTCTGTCTGGATTTTTGGGAAGTTGTTGCTATCATGATGTTTCAGTCATTATCCAGTGTTTGTCAAAGGTTACCTGGATTGACAAAAACCTGATGAAGGTTGGTGGGCACAATGGCTGAAATGTTTTGATAACAATGAAGATGAGGACAATAGTCCACATGTAAATAATGTAGAGTAGTTATTCTTTTGAAAAAGAAAGGAAAAAAAAGTGTATATATTATATGCTGTCAGATGCAGTAATTCAGTACAATTGTAGAGTTGCCATATTATTTCCTTTAAGACTGTATCTATTTTTTATGTCTTACATGTGATTAGCATTTACAATTTCATCAGAAAGTTATAATTTATTCAAACTAAAGGCCCAAATCACAATTATTATGTATTATAATTTTAGTAAATATTCTATAGTAGATACCAGGGCCTGTGTGTACAACCCAGAAACCCCACAACCGTGGGAGCCCAAGCCTGATTGGGTGGCCCCAAGCAGTGCTTTGTAACCCTTGCTACCTTATCAGCATTTACTTTTTTTTTACCCACATGTTACAAATTAAACTAAGCACAACTGACTATTAGTGGATGAAAATTTTTTGTGGATTTTGATGTTGTTCTGGAGGCTTTTTTTGTTTTTTGTCCAAATCTGTGAATTTGTTTTGCTCATGCAAAGTCTTAAAAATAAACAAAAAACAAAAAAAAAACGTATACAATATTCACTATTTTTTATCCATAAATGTTGAATATGTTAAAATTATTCAACTTTTTAACAAAAATAAAATCTCAAGTTTATGTTAAATATTGCTGCAAAGCATTTTTGATTTATTTAAGATGGAATGATCTATTATGGCATGTCTCTAATTTGTATTTAGATACATTGTATTTATTTTCAATTTTTCACATTTAATTGTTCACTGATATTGCATATGATCCATTATTATAGAGAATTAAGTTACAATAAAATTTGTATTTTATATGAATACTACCTTATGAAAATTGATTTGGGGTAGGTATCATAGATGTATGGGGAGCACGAGACCCTTACACTGGCCCTGATAGATACTAGTTTATGATGTACTCTACAGGTTGATTCTAAATGAATTCTAAGATATTTGATTCCCTGAAACTATCCCTTCAGATGTAGACAATCATGGTTCTCGACAACTTTATACTCTTTGTAGCTCCAACCAATGTTTACTATCATTCCCAGTCACGGTTTTATCACCCATTTACACACAGTCATTAGGTGAATTATTAGATGTTTCCTCTCTGCCTCTTTTGTTTTTAGTATGTCTGGTGAGTGTCAAATTCTCCAAGTCCTTTTTCTTTTTTAAAATTATGTATCCGAGCTATGGGTTGAATATCAGGACACACTTGGTCCTATAAACTTGGTTGGCAACCGACTGCAGGAAGATCTTCTGCCTAGTCAGTCATGAATCAAAAGAGACATTATCATCCAATCGTGTATCATGTATGGCATGTTACTGACTCATCCCAAAAGGCATGGTGGAGTAATGGGTAGTGGCTTGGAGTGAGAAATCAGAGAGCCAGGTTTGGTTTCCAGTTGATTTCATTAAATTCACTTACATGCTAATACCCTTAGAAAGGTATGAATCCACCTGTTCTTTCCCCCACCCCCAAGTTATGGGTAAATATCAGGATAGACTGAGCCTTATAGTCTTGGGTGGCAACTGATCTAGGAGAAGAAAAAAGTCTGAATTCAAAACCAGCCTGGAGAGAGTGGGACTCCATCAGGCTATCTTGCACGAGAAACTCCATTGCAGCTGCAGTACATGTGGTGGCCCTACAACCCTAAGGGGTAACAGGTCTCATGATTGTGATCCCAGAAATTTCAACTGTCTTTAAGTATCCATTTTCCTTAAAACTTTCTTGTTACTTACATTTTCTGTCCATGGTTTTCTCAGCATCTTTCTGTAGAACTACATCTCGGTTTCATTAAGTCCCTGCTTCATCTATAAGGACATTTGTCTCGTATTCTCAGCATCTTTCTGTAGAACTACATCTCAGTTTCATTAAGTCCCTGCTTCATCTATAAGGACATTTGTCTCGTATTCACTGCCATATAGGATGATTGTTATTACATAGGATTTCAGTACACTTTGTTTTTAAAGTAATTTTTCTGTTCAATAGTATATAGCTTTATAGTATATAACATTAGGAAGACATCTCACTCTATTCAAAATGCCTCAACAACTATATAAAGAGATTTTAGCCTCCAAATAATGTAGCATATGTTAATGATGCTTCTCAAAATTATAGAAAAACCCCAAAAAGAATTTGTTTTACACAACAGATATTTTTCACTATAACTTTTTCTGTAAATACATTTAATTCAGTTATGATTAAAAATAACATAGACTGAACCTTAAACAATGAAAATTTCAGATCAAAATTCAGCCTATAGATTATGATATGGACTTATATATATATATATATGTAAAACACTAACAGTATTACCTTATTTTCTGATGGCAGTCAGTGTTTATAATATATAAATATCTGCAAATAGAAAATTTTTTAATAAGTTGATGTATTTGTAAAATTATAGACATGCAACATTTAACTGGGGTCTTTTGATAAAATATTGAATAATATTATATGGGGTTAATACTAAATTATTTATACTAAACTTAGAATCCTTTCTGCTACAATAAACATTTGTAAAGCTGAGAGGGTTTGATCAATTTAGATGGCTGAACCTGTTTAACCCTTTAGTATTCAACTCACCCAAAAATTCCCCATAAATATCGTCTCTCAATGTTCAACCCACTATAACCCAACCCATGTATACTTTTCCTTAATATGACAGCATCATTGCAAATGGCGCAGAAAGTCACGCAAACAGTGAGACTTTGAGAGCCAATATTTATGGGGTGGATTTGAGCTTGTTAAATGCTAAAGGGTTAAACATATATAGACATAAAGTACACACATTTTATGCATTACTTATATTTTTTAAAGAATTGGGTAACTTATTTGTATTGTACTATAGAAAGAAAAAAAATAAGATTATCATGTTTTGAGAAGCCTAAAAACTACTTTAAAGATAACTGTTCACTTTTAATTAAGGTTTTATAATTATCACTTTATATTTTACCACCTAATCTTATGATTTTTTTTTATTCAAAATTTAAAAATAAAAACTATTTTTATTTTAGTTTTTTTTATTTAATTAAAAAAAAAAAAATTTGATTTATTTTTGAATTTGTTTTATTTTATTTTTATTTAATTTAATTTTATTTTATTTTAATTTCTTTTTAGAATCTTATTTATGTCTGTCATCCATTTTATTCATTTATTGTTAAAAGATTCCAGTCAGAATATCTTCAGGTGCCATTTTATATATTTGCATATGAGAGTTGATAACAGTAATTAAAAAGTGAAGTTTTTCTGGTGTAATCCCTTAAATAATTACGTTGTACAAACAAGAACGCATATTACAAAGAATTATTTTTCTTGTATGTCTCTTACTGAAGGCCTACAAATTGATGTATTTAAAAAATGTTTTGTTTATTCCTGAAGATTCCTTGTAGAGGATACTGCCAGAGTGGTGTAGCTGTGGCTTCAGTAGCAAGTATTTTATTTTTGTTTATAAGATGAAATTGTTAGCCCTATACTCAATTTGGAATTAAATATTATTTTTCTCCTGACTGTTAATTAAAACTAGAAAGCTTAACCTGTTTTACTATTTTACCCATAGCTGAGAGGAAAAGAGATACATTCCTACCTTTTCCTAGAGCATTAGTGCAGAATGACACAAGCTATCTCAGCTAGAATTTGAATTTGGCTTGGCAATTCTATTTTCTGTGCTGTTCATCATTAGGCAACTTGCAACTCCCCTAAAAAATCGATGGCTATAGGAGAAAAGTAAATAAAATGTCACTAGCCTGTGTTTGGTAATGGTAATATTAGCCGTTTCCCTACAAGGAAACATTTGACATTCATTAAATGAAAAGGCAATACTGCTTTGAGTTAAAATTTATAAAATCTTTCTTTTAAAACAATTTTTAGGAAAATAAGCTTCTAAAGTCCAGTAGCTCTTATCATTCTTTGCGGTACTAATGGGGTTTTCTTCCTAACCATTTTTTTGAAGTAATATGGAATGTCCACATCTTGACTATATTATTATTTTCTCTTTGATTCCTGTGCTATCCATTTTAGCTGTTATTGCTGCTGTTGAAATTTCTCAAATGATGTTCTTTCTGTTATTTGGTACAGTTCTTTTTTGTGATTTTGTACCACCAGTTCACAATGTTCAAAGAAGGATGATCTTTGCCAAGACCCTCAGACTTTACTTGCTCAAAGCCTTAGAAAATGATTGTGTCCATCTGACAGTTTAGATATTTCCAAACAAGTTTGGCATCCATATGAAAGTCTTGATCTGACAAGGCTATTTAAGAACATGACTCAAGTTTTCAGGTTGATCTATTGGTTTTGTAGCAATTTGCGATGTTGGGAAAAATTACCTCTAACACAGCCTATTCTATATTCATTGTTTCTCTTTTGGAAAGGTTTATCTGAGTCTTATTTCTTGGAACACTTTGTAGAGGATGTTGATTTTTGGGCAAGTTATAAGATTTGAAAAATCAAATTTTTACAAAGTTCCAAATTTGGAAATATTAGCATTAAAAATATGTTTACTGAAAAAAAACAAAAAACAAAAATCCTTTATAAATTTGGAGACTTAACCAAAAATCATTGTAATGTGAATCTAAAATTTGAGTTGATAAATAAAGATTTTATATAAGCAACTATACTCAAATTTGACTAAATCTTAAGCAAATCAACTGTCAGTGTGGCTTAGCCAAATAAAAAAAAAAACAAAAGAAAGAAAATTAAACAAAATGGTAGTACAGACTCAGACTAAGTGGAAAGAGAGTGAGCAATAACTGAGCAATATTAAAAAGAACAAAGCAAGATATCTCTCAACATGGACAGTGAGATGAGTACAATCTACAGTAGCCTAAGAAAAGATTTTAGCCAGGAGAAACAAACTACATCCAATTTCGAAATTTAATTATGTAATACCAACTCAACATAAATAAATTTTATTTGGAACTAGTATGGAGTAGGTCCTCCATTTGCTAGTTTCAGTGCTTGTATTCGATTTTTCATGGATTTGATCAAGTTATCAACAATCGTCTGATCCATGTTTTGCCACTCCTTTAGCAATGTTTCTTTAAGGGTTGCCACTGATGTGATTTTGGTTACATGCTCTCAAAGTCTTTAGTCAAGATGCTCCCAAATGTGCTCTATTGGATTCATGTCAGGACTTTTGGATACTCAGGATTCCTTCCAGGCCTTTGCTACTTTGCTTGTATGACATGGTGCTCCATCTTTTTGAAAAAGATATACATTCTTGTCAATCTGATTGGTTTCAAATAGTGGGAGTAGTCCTTCCTCTAATATTTGACAGTATTTTGGACCATTAAACTGCTCGTTAACAAGAATCAGCTCAGATTTCCCTCCAAACCAGACAGTGCCCAATACCATTACTCCAATCCCTCCATGTTTCATGGTCGCCTGCAAACATTCAGTGTTCAAAGTCTCATTCTGATTTCTCCAAACATAAACCTGTCTCAAATTCGAATACTGGCAGAATTTATTTTCATTTGACCAAATTACAGACTGCCAAAATTCATAATCTTTGCTCTCAAATTCTCTTACCCAGTCCATACGCCTGTTCCTGTTAACCTCTGAAATCAAAGGTTTCTTTCTTGCAACTCTTCTTTGGTAGCCTATCTCTTTCAGAGACTTTCTCGCTACATATGGTGACATTTCCATGCTGTTGATGGCATCTTTGACACTCTGATGACGGTTTCTGATGACTTCCTCTTCAGCGCCCCTTTTCGTTTGTTCAGACATGATGCTTAGTCTTCCTGAATGTTGTTCCACACAACAATGGCCATTTTCATTAAATTTCTTGATAATATTATTAACCGTTTGATGATTAACCTGGAAAAAACCTAGCAATTTTTCTATTTGACTTGCCACACTGATGCCATCCTATTATTTGCCCTCATTGAAATTCATCAATTTCCTTACTTCTGCAAACTTTCATTGCAAAATATAAGTCAACTATCGTTCACAGATGAGAGTAGCTTAATACTAACATGGTATTATCTGAAAAAAATAAGAGACATTATTACACAAGCCAAAATTACTGTAATCAAGGGTGGCTAAAAACTTATCATAGTCCACTGTACTTGTATATATCAAATAAAGGTTTATGTTCAAAAGTTTCAGAAAGTTACCTGGAATGAAAGATACCTGAAATAAGGTCAAAGGGCACAGTGGCCAAAACATTGTGATCATAACAGAGATGAGGACATTAGTCTGAATGTAAATGGACAAAAAAGAGTTACTTAGTAACATTTTGTACTGTATTCAAGAATTCTATTATAAACCTAATGTCTTCAGTATCGTTTTTTTACCAGTGCTCATATTGCAACTTTTGTTGTCATTATACTCAGAAATTCATACACAGATGTCCTCAAGGACACATGGCACAGTGAATAAAGGCATTGGTTAGACAGTGACAGGACCCAAAGGGTGTGAGTTCAATAGCCGGTTAAGGCAGTGGAGAACTTTCAGAGGGAAATTAACAAGGGATAACTGATAACTGACATCCATTAAACATGGCACGTGGAACTAGAACAGTCTACCCCAGTGAGCGAAATAAAGGGTTCGGTTCGACATTCCAACCACCTGAAGAAGGCCGGAGCGTACAACGGCCAAAACGTTGTAATAAATATGGCGACAAATATGTGGACAATAGTCCGAATAATGTAAATAATGTAAAAGCTTGTATTAACAAATAAAAAACATAATTTATAACTTTGAGAAGAAATATTAACATTCCAGATTTTGTTCAAACAATTGATCGCCTTCTTGATGTTCTTATTACTGCAACATTTTGGTCAATCCATTCTGCAGTTTTTCTTAGGGGTATAAAAATGTAAAAAGAGTAAAAGAACATTTCTTTAGAAAATAGTGACATAAAAAAGGGATCGTTAATATAACAACCAGAACCATCCATTTCACAACATCAATAACATAAATGAAGAGTTTAATTGTCCAAACATGTTTTGAATGGCTAGTGATGTAAATGAATAAATATTGATGAAAATGCAGATAAGCATCAGTTATGCACAAAAACCCTTCTTGGCAAATGAAATTGATAAAGATATTGGGATGTAGCAAAAGTATTTTCATTTTCTACCTCCTAAAAAGTTTTTTTTTAACTTATGAAATGTTCGACATAATGGTAATTTAAAAAAGAGACAAAAGGAAAACTTATCTCATCTGACACGTTTTGTTCACTGAGAGACTTTATCAAGGCAAATGTGTCAGTTAAGTTTTCCTTTTGTCTCTTTTTTTCTGTTGTTCTTTTACAGATATAATCTATTTGAAATTTTTACGCATAATGGTAATTCTTGATGATCTTTGCCCTTCTGAATATCTTTTGGTGTTGGTATTTGGGTTCTTGTCTTTGTTGCATTTTAAAACACCAAAATAAATAACTAATGATTGTCCGCTTCATGGGACAAATCATCATCTTTAAAATACTTATACCAGTTTTTGGTAGGTCAGATATTGTTTACGTTTTTGATTAATTTGTTTTCTACAGCTTATAAAAACTTTGCAGGTTAAAGCCAGAAAATATTTTTATATTATAAGAATTCTTTTTTTTTTTTTTTTTTTTTTTTTGGAGATAATAATGATTTAGTGATACAAGTCTTACTAATTAACTCATAGATGGATGGGGAAGAGGTGGGTTCATATCTTCTCAAGGGTATTTGCATGTAAGTGAATATAACAAATCCAACTGGAATTGGAACTCTGCTGCACTCCGATTAACAATTCTGAGCCATTAATCATTACACCAACCAAGCTTACAGCATTTGGTATTCCCCAGTGGTTACACATCTAAGTACTGATCAGGCTCAACATTGCTTAACTTCAGTGATTGTACAGGAACTGCTATTTTGATGTGAGGTGGCTATAAGCCCATATATTGTGCAGTTTCCTTCTATTTTCAAGATTTTGAGAGCAGCTTTAGTGCCTTTGATGCTCTTGTTAAGATAATACCACAAAATTCCCAGAATCTCAATATTTGTATCTGCAATTCTAATATCTGAAACAAAAGCTACAGCTGATTCATCTTCACAGTAGTGTACTTCTGCTAATAATAATGATGATGATGATGATATAATGGAATGATGGCTTTTTAGTCTCTACTTGAAATAAGTTTTGGAATAAGGGTCTGTTAAAGAAAAAAATTTAATGCTCCCTAACATAAATATTGTAGAATTGGGATCAAGTATGGATCAAATATGCAATGGAATTTGGCAGAATGATAGGATAAGGAACAAATAGAAAATGTTTATAAATCTAACGTTTCACTTTTATTAAACTTTCATCAGAGAATGAAATATCTACAAGAAAAAGAAAATTATATTTTTAATTTTTGTCTTGTTTGTTAAGCAGGCCTCATGTCTATCTGTCTTGTCAAGTAGGGTTTGTGTGTATAAATCATGTGTGCATTTGTATCATAATTGTAGGTTGTCTATGCAAGATTCAGATGAAAATGTATATTCATTTGTGTGTGAGTGTTTGTGTGTGTGCATCTATTAGCATGAGTGTCTATTAGCGTGTGTGTGCATGTATACTAGTATGTATGTGTGTCTATTTATACAAACAAATGCTGCTTGGAAGACAGATGAAATATGTACGAGAAAAAGAAAATTCTATTTTTAATTTTTGTCTTGTTTGTTAAGCAGACCTCACATTCATCTGTCTTGTCAAGTAGGGTTTGTGTGTATAAATCATGTGTGCATTTGTATCATAATTGTAGCTTGTCCATGCAATATTCAGATGATAATGTATATTCATTTGTGTGTGAGTGTGTGCATCTATTAGCATGTATGTGCATGTCTATTATCATGTATGTGTGTGTCTTTTTATACACACAAATGCTGCTTGACAAGACAAATGCATGTATAGTCTACTTTACTAAGGAAAACCAAACACAAAAATTAAGAATAACAGAATTTTATTTTTCTCCTCCATATTTTATTCTCTGATGAAACTTTAATAAAAGCAAAACATGTTAGATTTATAAACATTTCCTATTTTCCTTATCCTATCATAAATATTGCTATAAAGTGAAATAAAATGAAAAACTGAGCATGTAAAATAGTTATTTTCAACATGGCATTTTGTCTGCAAAGTCAGCAGATTCTAATCAATCAATCATTTCCAACTAATGTTATAAGTACAATGTTAAACTTTTCAGTGTTGTGTTTGTTTGTAAGTCAGCTGCCATATCTTCCAATGTCCTTAATGGATACCATTAACTTAGAACTTTTGAGAAGACTTTAGTTCTTATACTTAGAAGAAATATTATTGAAAATTGACATGGAAGTTAAGAACTTCAACATTATTGAACCATTTATTCCCAAACTAAAATGGATGTGTCGGTGATGTAATAGATAGCAACTTCGAAAGAGAAACTGTAGAACAAATTTCAGTTGAGTTCATTACATTTACTTCTGGGAAAATACCTTTGGAAAGGTATGAATCTATTTCTTTTACCCTCAGCTAATAGCAGTGCAGGTTGGGCTTATTAGTGGTGTTTGGCAACCAATCTAGGAGGAGGACAACTCTGAATTCAAAACTGTAACAATTTTCCATGATCCTTGACCTTTGACAATGAGGATGGGAAGAAGCAAAAAAAATAAATAAATAAAAAAATAATATCCTTTTCTATTGCATCAAAGTTACTCTTTAGGAATAAACTCTTCAAAGTTATCCTTCTAGGCATACAACATGCAAAGTTACCCTTCTAGGAGTACAACCTGCAAAAATCTCTAGAAAAACAAGATCCAATCTTTGTCTTACTAAATTCATAGAATCCTAATTTTAGTAATTGCAGAAGTAGAAAATTGTAAAGGACTGAACATGACATTTTTCTTTGGTGTTATTTTTTTTTTCTATTCTGCTACTAGGAATGTTGGTTCACTGTGTTGTGACAAGTTTTTTCTTGCCAGAATTTATCTTAAACATTTATAAGTCTACCATTTGTTCATGCATTGAATATTGCTGCCACATCTGTTCCAGTGCTTCTGCTATGTATTCAAAGATTTTTTATAAGATCCAGAGAAGAATCTGCAATATCATTGCTACTGACCTGGCATCTTAGCTTCAGTGACTTCCCTACCACCAACTTATTTTCAAGTTTAAGAAGAATGTATAAAAAGATTTTTTAAGCAAATTATAGTTTCCCTGTGTCTTTTGTATAAATATTTTCATAGTAATTGATCTGATGAGCTTACCTTTTTGGTACTCAGACTTTGAGTTTAAGCATACTACTAGATTGGCAGCTATGTCTCATCATTTTACAGTGGATATCGCTATAAGTAACTGTAAGATCTATGTTAGAAGTTTCTTCTCTTATACATCGCTTGTACTGTCTTCTGGCTTTCCAGTTAACTTTGATCTTTGGAAATTTAAATGCAATGTCAATGATTATCTACTGTCTTAATTCTTGTTCTTTTATTGTTCTCTCTCCTTACTGTTTTTCTTTTTTTCATATTCTTTCACATGCGGTAACAGCTTAGAGGTTTAGTGTTTTTGATTAGAGTCAGAAATGAGGCCATCGGCCGGGTTTCTGCTAGTGTCAGAAATGAGGCCATCGGCCGGGTTTCTGCTAGAGTCAGAAATGAGGCCATCGGGCCGGGTTTCTGTTACAATGAGAAATGAGGCCATCGGCCGGGTTTCTGTTACAATGAGAAAGGAGGCCATCGGCCGGGTTTCTGTTACAATGAGAAAGGAGGCCATTGGGTTTTTATTAGTCTACAAGTATCTACATGGAAAATCCTCTCTGTAGGCAATGCAGTCAGTATATTCTAAGTACCACTCAACAGAGAAAGCATTTTGTAAAATTAGTATGACAAAATGGAGATATGCAACCACGACTAAGTTTGTTTTTTATGATTCAAAAGTTTCTTCTGCATAAGAAGTAATTAATTTATGTTTAGAACTTCCTTCAACAGTGAAACATTTTATTGTATGATGAGAGGTTTGAACCTCTTTTTTTTTTCTTTCTCTGGTATCAGTTCTAAAAGAAGAATATTTAATTTTATTCTTTGTTATTGAGTCAAGTCTATTATATATAAAATTCTGAATATAAATATTAATGTTTTGATCTCTATTATTATTATTATTATTATTGCTAACATTTCATTAAATGTACAATGATGTAAGCATCATCACCGTCAGTCCCATGACTGCATGTGGTGGTTAGGTCACTGTGCAACTGAGCACCTGACCAGTTCTCTCGACATATCTGGGTTGAAAGTCAGAGAGGTATTCATTCATGTATATCATGTCTTTGGCAGTATAGACCTGGTGAAGCCCATTCCATTCTGTATCAAATAACAGTCGATCTCCTCTAACTTGAATGCTTACTTTGGTCATGGACATGTAGTTATTGATTCTGTCAGGAGTACCCTCTGACCTGCTCTGGTTGTTGGTTTCAGTCAGTCAAGAAATAACCCACCCCCAAGGGATGCCACATCATCACTGCACCAGCTGCTTACATAGCTGTGAAATCAGTTTACCTGATTGTGTTAAGTGGTTATTAACCCTACAAGAAGGTTCATCTGCCTTTTGACAGGTTTTTCATCATGTTGGGTGTCTAGGTACCTCATCACCAGAAAAGCCTGGTAGTTGAACTGGACTATACAGCAGATAGTTCTGAGTTTTGTGGTACTAGAAGCACTCCTAGAGTGACAAAACTTGATGTCAACTTAGTAAATTCAAAATCACTACAATCAATTGACATGAGGTGGAAAGTGTATATTGAATCAATTGCTATGTCTGCAGCTAAGAAAGTTGGTTCACTATGTTGTGCTAGACAACTTTTCTTGCCAGAATCTATCTTACATATTTATAAGTCTACCATTCATCCGGGCTTTGAATACTGCTTCCATATCTGGTCTTGTGCTCTTGCTATATATTTAGAGATTCTTGATAAAATCCAAAGAAGATTTTCTGCAATTTTTTGGTCCTGCTCTGACATCTTGGCTTCAGTCCCTGTCCCACTGCCATAATATAGCTTCCCTGTGCCTTTTCTATAAATACTTTCATGGTAATTGTTCTGATGAACTTTTTGCTATGGTACCTAGACTTTATGAATTTACATGCAATACTAAATTGGCAGCAAGGTCTCATCATTTTACAGTTGAAATGGATAGATATAACTGTTAGTTCTCTGCTAAAAGTTTTGCCTATTGTACTTCTCATTTGAGGAACTCTTTTGTGGCTTCTTGCTTCTCAGTCAACTTTGATATTCAAAAATTTAAATGCAATGTCAATTGTTATCTTCTGTCTTCTTAATTCTTGTTTCTTTTATTGTTCTCTCTCCTTAATAGTAGTTTTTCTCATATTCTCTTACACACAGTAACCCTATTGTGTCCTTTATTGCCTTGCTTGGGGTGAAATAATGCCACTATGTCACAAGGGGTTTCTGTGAATGAAAGAGAATGAGAATACTTGAGAATGAACCAGAAACCCAATAAGGAATAAAATTCTACTTCTGTTCAAAAGACAGAGAAGGAATGTGAACCGGGCAATTATTAATGTAACTACTTAGAGACATATCCTTTTATAAATTAGGAATACATCACTGGAACTTGTTTTGCACATTACTTTCACCTGAACACAAGATTTATATAATGATAAAGACCAGTGTTTCAAAGTTAATTAAAAAGTTTTGAGCTTAATACTCTGTATAATAATTTTGATACATTGGAATAAGCCTCTAATGATTAGTTAGCATGGTTGAGTAAATCTATTTTGATCAAAGGGCTACTCATTCATTCAAAAGAAATTTTAGTGAGAAATTCTTTTGCGGTATTTTTTTTATTCCTGTTTAAATATAATGATTATTGGAACTGTTGTTAGAATTTACCAAATTTATTAACCTACCATGCATTGAATACTTCTGCCATATCTGATCTGGTGTTCCTGCTGTATATCTCAAAATTATTCATAAGATTCAAAGTGTCTGTAATGTAATCGATCTTGACCTGACATCTCAATTTCAGTCACCTTCTCACCAATATAACATGGCTTTCCTCTGTCTTTTTTACTAATATTTTCATGCCAACTGTTCTAATGAGCTTTTTTTATTTTTAGTGACTCAACTGCATGAATTTAATCATGCTACTAGATTGGCAACTAGGTCTCACTGTTTTATTGTTGATAAACTAGCTAGATGCAACCATCAGTTCTATGCTAATCTTTTCTCATCTGCAGAACTCCTTCAATTTCTTTCTTCCCTGTCACCTATAAATATTCAAAAATTAAAATGCGCTGCCAATCACCATCTTTTGTCTTCATTTATGGTCTTTTCTTCATTTCTTCCTAATAAAATCTTCTCATTCTCTTTCACTAGCTGCAAGGCCCTGCATTCTAATGGCATCATCATCTTGCTTGGGGTGAAACGATTAAAAAAAAACAAAAAAAAAACAAACTATATCTTGTTTATTGTTGGATTTTTATTTATAGCAACTCGAGAATAAGAATTGATTTTTATATTACTTATATCGTCTATTGCCTAAAAAATCAGGATATGTTTGTGCCCCCTTAAAAATCTCAGGAGGCTTCCTTCTCCAAAGACTTAGAGATGTGAAATGGTATCAGCAAGTTCCTGGATTAGGATCTCCTGGCAAACTCCATAATTGATTCCAATCGCATGAGAGTTAATGGATTATTTGGCAATGGTCCTAATAGATGAGTTCACAAATCTTTCTGCATTTACTGGCATTTTGCTGATTATTGGTCACCCAATCTTGAACTGATATTTGACCAGCTTTGAAATGTACATGGCACTCAAAATGTTTATTAGAAACCTGATAAAACATTTTGAGGATCTTCGTAGTAGATTTACCAAGCTTCATACAAAATTTAGTGCAGGTACATTGCTCAAATTTGGCTGTCATAAAAGTTGCTGAGCCATTTCAACACAATATTACAAAACATCTTATAATAACTGGACTACAGTAGCTAACATGGAGCCTATTGGCAGACTAACTTGGTAGGCTGGGTACCAATGAATATTAGCTGCATGATCATTTTCCGTGAATGATATGAGTATAATCACAGCATATACTGTCTCGTATCTTTTTGATACCACCTCATATATTTATGGCAGCATTTTATCAGGTTAAAAATAAATCTATTATTGTTTGCATTGTTACATTATTTTTCAGATGTATTGAGAATAGAGGAGCTGATAAAACAAATGTTCATTTAAAAGTCTCAAATATTTTGATTGCATAAATGTTGGACAATATTGCTATTATTTTAATAAATTTATTTCTGTAAATTTTCTCTTGCAGGTTCACGTCATTGAAGTTAAAAATCTTCGTTCCCTTGCTCCTAATAAAATAGTTTACTGCACCATGGAGGTTGAAGGTGGAGAAAAACTTCAGACCGATCAAGCAGAAGCTTCAAAACCATGGTGAGTACATTAGCTCTATAGCTTTGTCATCAGCGGCATTGCAGTCTCAGAAGACCACTGATTTTCCATGTTTAAGAGTCAAACTCATGTGAAGGACTGCACAGAAGCAGACATGGCCTCAAATGTTGCATGTACTGACCTGTATGTAGTGGAATTGGCAAACAAAATTCAAATTCTGATTTAGTCTGTTGCTTTCACTTTGGAAAAGGTATAAATCTCTTTTTTTCCGAAAGATTGTGTTAAATAGCAGAGAAGACTGGGCTCTCCATTTTTGGGTGGCAACTAGTCTAAAAAAAGGAGGAAAAATCTGAATTCCAAACCATGGAGAAGGAAATTCATAGATAATCAAGAAAAATCAGAAGTCATGATTATCTACATTCTTGAAGAAACATGGCATTAAAAAATCTCTTGAATCACGTTAAGGGTAAACTTAAAAATACTTCAATTAGTAATTTGGTGTAAATATATAAATTGCACTTAAATTAAGAGATATTTCTTTTTTGCACAATTTTATTTCACATACATCTTACTCAATTAGGATAGGACAGTAATTTGGATAGAAATTTGGTGAATTCTGGAATGCAGTATAAATTAACATATGTAACTATGCTTAATTTTTTACCCCACTTGCTTAAGACACATTGATGTCAGTAGTTGAGTTATTTAAAATTTAGTCAGATTTGAGTATAGTTGCTTGTAAATGAGTTGCTCATAAAAAAAATGTATTAATTTTTGACTAGTACTTTTTTATTATTATGTTATTTTTGTGGTTTAGTCTAATAATGAGAAAAGAAAGACATTTTGATAGAACTAAACTTCAATAGAGTATAAGTTAACATATTTAGTAAATATCCTTGCTTATCTCTCCCACATACTTTCTTTATATTTAGTCAAATTTAAGTACAGCTGATTATAAACGAGTTGCTTATGGGAAAAAAAAAAGAAAAATTGTGTATTGATCATTAACAACATAAAGGCACACAGTTTTGACAGTTGACCTTTTGCTGATACCAAAGAACATATTCTCCATGCTCAATATCATTTACCTCACAGGGTATAGGTGATCATGGCTCTCCACATACTCCTTTTCCTTTATTATCTGTGAATTGCTATGATTTTTCTTGGGAAAGATAGTGTAGTAGTTTCCTGTCACATTCTCCATAATTTTGAATTTATACTTATCTTTTCTTTTAGATTGCCATCCAAAGCTGGAGAGCTCAATTTACCCTACTATTTAACCCATAGCTGGGGAGAGAAGGCACAATCATAAAGAATATTATTAATATAATAATATAGTCAAAATGAATAAAACAATTAGAAGTTGAATGAATGCGGCAGAAAGAGGCAGGGTTATGGTCATATCACGTTGAAACATCAGTTCTCATATGATCACTGAAGCTAAGCAACATTGAGCTTGGTCAGTACCTAGATGGGTAACCCGTTGAGAATACCAGGTGCTGTAAGCTTGGATATACAAGTGGTGTAATGGATAACAACTTGGAAATTGGAGAGCCGAGTTCCAATTCCTGTTAGGTTCATTATATTCCCTTATGTGCAAATATCCTTGGGAAAGTTATAAATCCACCTCTTTTCTACCCAACTATAGGTTAATTAATAGGATTTGTATCAGTAAATCATTATCTCCAAAAAAATTCTTAGAATGTAAAATATTTTCTGGGTTTAAATAATCTGAAAAGGTTGATAAGCTGTAAAAATATATATGTAGGTTTTGTTATGACAGTTTACAGGCCAAGTCAGATTTCCTTACTTAATAACAAACATTTCTAAAAGGAAAATTATAGCATTAATCACTTACGAGGTCTGATGAAAAAGTATCGGTACTGGTATTATGAAAAGAAAACCACAACACATATCGAGTTGACATTTAATCTCCTTTGAAGTAGTCCCCCCCCTTCTGAAGCCACACACTTTTATCCAGTGTCATTTCTATTGATGAAAGCATTCTTGGGACTCCTTTTTTGCAATAGCAAGCAGCTCCCTCTTAACATTCTCTTAAATTTCCTCAACATCTTGAAATCTTGTTTCTTTCAAGTGAGATTTGATTTTTGAAGAGGAAAATGTTGCAAGGAGTAAGATCTGGGGAATATAGTGGTTGTCAGACTTGGGGAATGTTGAACTTGGCCAAAAACTGCTCTACAAGCCATAGTCACTGATTGTGGTGTGGTGAGACAACTGCACTCTACACACTTTCCTTCCAATCACTGCTATGAACAATGGAAGTGAACATGAACATTATAACTTATTGTGTATGTTTGACCGAATTCAAGTTCTATCTGTGGCAAGCGGCTTCACGATGCATACTTTAGCTTTGTTCCTTTAATAACAGTCCTGATACTTTTCGATCAGACCTTATATATATTGCTTGCTATTGAATAGTTTTGTTTCCAATTAGTCCTGTTTTAGAACTCAGATTTTTTTTTTCCATTCTTAGAAATTTTAGATCAAGTACACTTCTGAGCTTCAATGTTCTGGTCTTTCAAATTAAGTACAAATACTGTAGGATGCTGTTCAGTAATTTTACCAAAGAACTATTTCCAATCAGTCATTTAAAAAAAAAAAAAGAAGTCAAGCCATGAATGAACTAATGGATTCATTTTGTTAGATATTTGTCTATAATGTATTGACATTGACCTTTCATGATCTTCATTGTGCTTTTAAAATTTGACCAGTCTCCAATTGAAATAAAGCCAAATAAATGACTGCCAGCAAATTTTAACATTCTTCAAGATTTCTACAAAATAAGTACTGAATTTTCTGTCTATGAAGTGACTTCAAAAGAATTTTGTCTCTCTCTTGACCATGGTGCCAGTTACTGATAACAAATAAATGTCCATGTTCTTTGCTAATTCTTCTGTTACCACTTCTTTGCTAGATGTTTAACTTTAACTTTTACACTAGATTTCTTTGATCACTTAAAAATTGAGAATACTTTCTTTTTCCTTTTATCATTCAATTTGGATCTTTTTTCCTGTTTGATCTTAAATGCCATATTCTGATAGGACATAGGTGTCCATGGCTCTCCACAGAATCCTTTTTTTCTTTATTATCTGTGAATTGCCAGGATTGGGTGGTGAAATGGATAGCAGCTCGCCATGAGAAATTGTAGAGCCAAGTTTAAATTTCAGTCAAGGTTGTTACATTCACTTAGACACTTGCATATAATAGGATATATATGGAAAAATTTTTGTTATCTCCTAAAAAATTGTTAATGCAATATTTGCCTGCAAAAAAGAAAAAAATTATTCTTACAATCCAGAGTATGTTTTGGCTTTAAGGGATGATAAACCATAAAAAAAATCAATCAATGTAAATTACCATTGTTCTTGAGAAAGATAGTGAAGTGATTTCCTGTTGTCTTCTCCATGGTTTTAAATTCCTAGTTGTCTTTCTCCTAGACTGGCCACCAGAAATCCCAGGCTAGCCTACTATCTAACCCACACCTAGAGAGAAAATAGATTGATTCAGGCTTTTTCCAAGGTCATTAGTGTGACATGAATGCAGGAGAGTAAGCCAAAATTTGAAATTTACTTGCCAGTAACAATTTTCATATGGATAGCCATTATAATATCTGTACATTTCTTTCCTTGTTTGTTAAAAATGCTCACTTAAAGATATTCCTGTTTCATCTAAAATTGATTGTTGTGATTTATTAAATTGTATTTATTGGTATTCATAATACACTTAGTACATCTACTAACATGATGTTGATTACTACTGCTATTGCTACTTCATGTAAACATTTTTATATTCCCCTTTTTTGCATACGTAAATCTGACCTGACACATGCATTAACCAGGCTCTACTGACCTTCCCTGCCCCCAAATTGCTTTCCTCACCCATACAAATATATTATTACATATCTTTTAAATGTAGGGGGTTTATGCCCCTTGTAGATCTTGTACTTTTTATCAACATTTTTGTTTTGGGTATTTCTTTGATTTCCTACTCACCCTCTCATAAGATCTCGATATTTTTCTTTCTCTAGAAGATTCCAATCTTACTATTATACTCTGCTCCAAACAAGAGCTCTTTCTGATTCATTCCACATCAAAACCTGTTGGCTGGATGTGAATGCTAAGAAAACGAAAAATGTCACTCTCTGCACAAGGGCTCCAAGTGTCACATCTGGCTCACAAAACAAATCTCCTAAAAAAAAAACAAATTATAAAATACAATATAAAAGGAACCAATCACAAATGTTGCCACTAAAGCAAAAACATGATAAAAAATGATGAGTCATGATCCATCCCATCTGCTTTTAAGAACACTACTCATGACACTGTAAGCAGTCACGACAAACAAACAAGTTGGCAATGTCACCTTCAGTGACCATGGCCTACTGACCTGACATATGCATTAACCAGGCTTTACCGACTCTTGTCTTCCTCCAAGTCACTTTTCACACCCACAAAGAGACATTTCTCCTTGATCCTAATACAAAGAATTTTATCTTAACAATTTTTGTCTTTTCTTTTCACCTCACTGGTGGTACTTGTTCAGTTTGTTC
This sequence comes from Acanthosepion esculentum, assembly GCA_964036315.1. Taxonomy (NCBI): domain Eukaryota; kingdom Metazoa; phylum Mollusca; class Cephalopoda; order Sepiida; family Sepiidae; genus Acanthosepion; species Acanthosepion esculentum. The sequence goes on from OZ038510.1 coordinate 11,960,204, forward strand.
TTATACTACCATACACGTGTTTATAACATCTAAAACCTATACTGTAATCAAGATATTCTTCATATAGTGTTACTTCTTTGTTGGATGTTTCGGTGTAGAGTGAGTGGCCATGGCCAAATGTAAAATAAATGACAGAACTGTCCAACAAACAGAATTGACAAAGTTTGCAGCAAAAAGAAAAGAAAAAAACAGGGCAAAAAATAATATAAAGCAAGCAAACAATATATGGAAGGCAAATTAACAGTAAAAAGTCAAGAAATTCATAAACTAAGAATTGGAGTTGATACATGAGAGCAAGTTCGGATAAGTGAATGTAGCGTTCTGACTTCAAGACAAGACAGATCGGGACTGAGTCATATGAAACTGAGAACTGGCCTGTTTTATTGGCTAGGAAGAAATTCCAGCACAAATGTGTGTGCTTCTGCCTATACATTGTGGCAGGAAAGTTTTTCAGTCATTCTTAAAGATTGGAACCAGCATTTGGAATCCTCTTGGCCCTGTTGATCATCCACAAACATGTCTTTATTTGTTTCATTGTTGTTTTGCAATATCATCACCTGGATGGAAAGCTTTCTGTCCTCCTCCTCCTCCTCATATTCTTCTTGGAGCCTTATTTGATCTGCATGGGCTACTAGGCTGTCCTTATTTTTGGCTATAATGACAGTGTTGTTGCCTCTTTGCATTACAAAATTGTCCCTTTCCGCATCAGATTCCTAATTCTTTTTATAATGCAAGTAATATCTTTACTCTTTGTCCGTTTTTTGTTAATTGTTCATATGTTTGCTTCATGTTGCCATATAGTTTCTTCTCTTCCATTTTATAAAAATGTTTTTCTTGCCTTCTTTTTTCCCCATTTTTTTTCCGTTCTTCATTTAATTCAATTCATTCGCTTTTTAATACCACAATTTTCCTTTTCTCTGCCATTCCTCAATGTTACCTTTCTTTTATTTTTCTGTTTTCATATTTCTGCTGATAGCATTTCAAAATTAAAACCAGACAGCTTTTTACTTACACTTTCTCTGGTATATGAAGGCTCATAGTTAACATGCAATAGTTCAAGACAAGTAAATTCTAATTGTGTGATTCTAGTCTGGCCTATTAGACAGCATCATTGAATGAATGAAAAATTTACCCCCCTTTTCTTTGTCCTTCCCACCAAAAGAAAAAAAATTCAAATCCATTTTTATTTGGCTTTGTACATGCTATTTGAAAGCACTGTTATTTATTTTTTGTCTCTCTTTGCTTCGGATTTATTGCTGGATAGTAGAAAATGCTTTACTTTAGGCTTGACTATGAATCACTTATACTATTGACTAATCCATTATTGTTAGTAAATCATTATTTTTTTATTTTAATTTCCTTTTGCACCTACGAAAAAATTATAATTAAATGAAAAATAAAAAAGAAAAATACACATCATTTTCTTTTTTTTTGTAAGCACAGTATTTTTTCAATATCTTTTACTGAGGAATACTGCTGTGCAATGAAAGCACATTTTGTTACAAATATATGAGGGCTTGCTGATAAGTTTTCAACTTTAAAAAGAAAGGATTATTCAGAAAATTTTGATGTTTAATCCTTTGGTTAAATTTTAAGAAATAAGCTCAGCTAAAACTATTCAGCAACCTCTCATACACACACACACACACACACTTATATATTCAAACATATATTGTTAAATATAACAGATAATGAATGTCTATTATGTTTGATCATGAGCTGTTCTAAATTTTGGGTGGTTGCTTTAATTAATAAAATAAAGACAAAAATTGACAATTTGGATATTTTTTGCTGTTCCTTTATCTAAGCTTTCGGCTCACATGAGCCATCTTCAGAGTGGCTATATAGACATCAAACAAAGATATTCATCATCAAAGATGATATTCTGTTATGTCAACATAGAAGATTGCTATGTGAAGATAACAGTCATGAAATAGCAGATGCAGGTTGTAAATTCATGGTGCAGTTCTATGACATTGTACCACGGGAGAGACTGAAATATTAACAACAACTATATGTCTAGATGCAATGGAATGTGTTGTGACTAGTTTGAAATGTAATTTTGTTGAGTGTGGGGTGTGGGTAGCTTTGTTTTAAGTAGATGACTTCCAATATCTGAAGGTTCTTTTTACTGTGTGTATGTGTGAGTATTATATATATATATATATATATATATATATATATATATATATATATAGCTATAAATAACTGTATTTGGATCCACGATTATGCCTATTCAATAAACTATAGAATAATTTGAAACATTACTGTTACTTCTTCCCTCAATATCCATTAGAATAATACAACAGACATTACTGTCTATAATGCACCATTGCACAGCATATATAGTCAAGCCAAAACACAGCAAACATGGCCTGAAACAGATTGTTGCCACTTGATGTTGACCTCAGTGTCAGCTTATATATATATATATATATATATATATATATATATATATATTAATGAATATACATATCACACACCATTTACACTACTCAGAATTTCATACCAAACAAAATCTTCAGATTAAATAAAGGGTTAATTTCAGAATTCCATGTAGGTTATCCAGATTGATGTATACCTGAGGAAATCTAATGTGAACAACAGCAAAAACAAAACATTGTAATAACAACAACAAAGATGAGGAAAATAGTCCGAATATAAATAGTGTAAATAATAATAACTCCTTATCTCAGAAATTCAGACAGAAGGCGATCAGGGGATGATAACAACAAAGATGAGGACAATAGATGGAATAGAAATAGTGTAAATAATGATAACTCCTCATCCCAGAAATTGAGACAGAAGGCGATCAGGTGATAATGACAACAAAGATGAGGACATTAGTCCGAATATAAATAGTGTAAATAATGATAACTCCTCATCCCAGAAATTCAGACAGAAGGCGATCAGGTGATAATAACAACAAAGATGAGGACAATAGTCCGAATATAAATAGTGTAAATAATGTTAACTCCTTATCCCAGAAATTCAGACAGAAGGTGATCAAGGGATAATAACAACAAAGATGAGGACAATAGTCCGAATATAAATAGTGTAAATAATGATAACTCCTCATCCCAGAAATTCAGACAGAAGGTGATCAAGGGATAATAACAACAAAGATGAGGACAATAGTCTGAATATGAATAGTGTAAATAATGATAACTCCTCATCCCAGAAATTCAGACAGAAGGCGATCAGGGGATGATAACAACAAAGATGAGGACAGTTGTCTGTTTATAAATAGTGTAAATAATGATAACTCCTCATCCCAGAAATTTAGACAGAAGGCAATCAATGGATAATAACAACAAAGATGAGGACAATAGTCCAAATTTGAATAGTGTAAATAATAACTCATCATCACAGAAATTCAAGAAGATGTTAAGAATAATTGAACTATTTAAAATAATATATTTTATTAACTGATTGGCAAATAAAATTTATTATTCCAGCTTTTATAAATTAATAATCAACCAGATTATTAACAGAATTGTTTTGTATCTATTCTTTGAAGTGTAGAAACTTTAAAGCACTTTAAATGGTATCAGTAATAAATATTATATAGAAAGTAATTTGTATTTTGTAAGGCCTAAATACTTAATGGCGTACAGATTTGTATCTATATTAACACTCTCTGTGGAGAGTAGGGTTACTGCCTCACCACATTAAGTGTTGCTGCAATTAAGTATTATTTTCAGTCTTAATTTCTGGGATGCTAGGTTATCATTATTTGAATAGGTTCTATTTTCCTTATCTTTGTTGTTATAATAACTTTTCAGCCATTGTGCTCATGGTTGTGCTTGTCATTTCAGGCAATTTTCAGAGAATTTTGAACTGAAGCCTGCAAGACAATAGTTTAGTTTTGGTTCATTAATTTGGGAGCATAGTAATTATGGGTTCAAGCCATGGGCTGAACAATGTGTACTTTAACTCAGTGGAAATGGAGGAAGCACAAACTGAACGGAACGAAATAAGAACAACACAAGAAATCTCTAGTCATGATCAGCAGAGCAAGAACAATTTATCCTCATAGATTAAATAAAGTATTCAGTTTGAAATTTTCCTGATGAAGGCTGGATAGCACAAAGCCAAAACAGAGATGAAGAGAATATAAATAACTAGAACATTGACAGAATTGCTTTGTATCTATTCTTTGAATCATAGAAACTTATCATAAAAAGAAGCACTCTAAACATTATCCTTTTTAAATATATTAAAAATACTTTTTATTTATTTATTCATTTAAATAAAGCATAGATTTGAATGCATACTAACACTGTAGACTCCCTGTAGAGTGTAGGGCCACAGTATTGCTGCTCTAGTTTTCATAGTAATGATGTTTTTATAAGGTAAAGTTTCTAGTTTTTAAATTCAGAGGTGTATTTCTCCTATACTGCAAGAGAGTCTATCCTGCTATAAATTCTTAGCTGAGGGTGAAGTGATGGATTCATACTCTTACAGATTTGTATGCTTTGGGCAAACTGTCACCTGCGGACCCTCTGTCGCCCATTTAGCTTTCTGAGTGGCACACCTAATTTAATGAGGAAAATAACATTTATAAAAATGTTATCTTTAGTTTTATTCTCACTTGTTCACTCTCATTGTCTTTCATGCCAAGAGGTTGATAGATGCTGGTGTCAAAGGGAAATAACTATTAAATGCCTGAGTAACTTCCCTTATTAATTCCCATTGTGTTTTGGGTACATTTTGATTAAACCACATACATAACAATGATTAAGTATAATGTTTCTTGTATTTTTTAACTTTTCATTGAAGGTAATGTTCTGAGCATTTAAAACCATTGTTGATTTTTCATTAAGGAACATGTAAAAATATTTTGCTTTAGAAATGAAAAACATTCAAATCAATTTTTTTCTTTGGCGAAGAAATACAGGGTGTTCCAAAAGTCTTGGGTACATTTTGACATTGAATATCTCGAAAACAATTAGGATATAAAAATGCACCTGACATATTCTGAAATAATTTAATCTCAAGTTTTACATGGAATGTTCAAAGATGTCCAATGTGAGCACCTTTGGTCACATGGCACACATGAAGCCAATAGTTCAATTCCTGGCAAACGCGTTCCAGCATTGCGTTGTCGATGGTTGCAACAGCATCCGTTATTCGGGCCTTCAGTTCATCCACGTCTTTTGGAAGGGGAGGCACATAGATCAGTCCTTTCACAAACTCCCACAAAAAGAAATTGCAAGCTGTGAGATCTGGAGACCTGGGAAATGCACATTGAATAAGTGTCCATTATTCACTTTTTGTAAATTCAAGGACACAAAACGCCTTTTCAGGTTGAGTGAATGCCATTACTGGATCTGAAAAAAATATGAAAAAATCATTAGCATTACAAAAAAACTTCATGAATTTAGCTTTAAAATGGTACCAGTTTCATTTTTTATACTATTCATAGTTCAGCAGATATGAGGACTTGAAATGTTCCCAAGACTTCTGGAACACCCTGTATATTTTTCTTTTAAAAATATTTTTTTGCTATTTTCAAATGAATAAATTAGAAACAAATCACACACAATTGCATGTGTTAATCACAGTGCCATCAGGGATAATATTATATGAAATCTCCAATTTTTAAATTGTAGAAAAAATCTTTTCTCCAAATAAAAAATTATCAACTTTTTCCCCTCATTTCTAAGGCAGAGGCTTATGCGTATGATCTGTCATGAGAAAGTCCGCTTTACTTTTAATGAAAAATTACTTTTAATATTTTTATTAATACAGTCCACTTTATGATGAGCCACATCTCATGCAGTCCACTGATCTGAAAAAGTTGACCATGCCTGGTTTAAACAGAAGAATTGAGAAAAATGTGTTTAGTATTCGATGGTATAATAATAAGATTTTTTTTTTTTAATCATTTTATCCCAAGCAAGGTAATAAAGCCACCAAGATTCAATGGGTTATTGAGTGTGAAAGAATGAGAAAAAGAAAAAGATTATTAAGGAGAGAAACTAATAAAAGAATAGGATTTAAAACAACAAAAGATACCGATTGATATTTCATTTAAATTTTTAAAGATCAAAGTTAACTGGAAAGCAATAAGCCAGAAGAGATTTGGACAAACAAGGAGTGTGAGAGAAGATACTTTTAGCATAGAACTTATAGTTACATCTAGCCATTTCAAATGTGAAATGATGAGGCCTAGCTGCCAATCTAGTACTGCATTTAAATTTGTATAGTCTAGGTACCAAAATGGAAAGCTCATCAGAACATGAAAATATTTATAGAAAAGGTTCTGGGAAGCTACATTTACAGCAGTGGGTAAGAGACTAAAACTGGTATGCCATATTAGGACCAATAACATTGCAAATTCTTTGGATTTTATAATGAATCTTTAAATACATAGCAGTAGCACCAGACCAAATGTAGTAACAATATTCAATGCATGAATGAATGGTATACTTATAAATGTGTATGATAGATTCTAGAATGAAAAATTGTAACAGGAGAAGAAGTTTATGCCTTGTTTCCTGTTTAGGATTGGGGTTCTGGTTCTCTCTTCTAAAGTTTTCTCATTCTCTTTCACTCCTAGTAACCCTTTTTTGTGCCTTAGTGACATTATCGCCTTACTTGTGGTGAAATGATTAAAAAATAAATTGATGTCTTATGTAGAGAAGATTGACAGATTTCTTAAGATTAAGAGTATGTAATATATATCTGTGTTTCTGAACTGTACCTACATAAAGTTAGGTATATAGATATTCTCACAAATACACTCAGAAACATTTATATTGATAGGTTCACAAAAGTGATTAATTGAATCATATTGGGATGAATAGATATTTTACTTAAACTGTGATGTAATGTACTCATTCATCATTCATTCACTCTCAAATGTATTTATTTCAGATTTGATTTGGTCAACCCTATATTGTTTATACTTTGCCTGGTAGCACCCTCCTTGGTTGCAACTGTCTACTATGCAAGGGACTTAAGAGTTATTGATCATCTGACCTGCTTGCATTTTAGCAATGGTTATTCATGCTATTACTGATTGCTCCACACATTGGTCAAAGTGTCCTTCAAAACTAGCCCTACTGAAATTGCTCAACCAGTTGGCTATTTAATGAAAGAGGTCAATCCATTGAATACATTTTTGCAATTCACTCCTGCAAAAGAAATAAATCAACTCTAAAATCTTACCAATATCAAAATTCTTTCCAACTACTTTGTAAGATATCATTTATTTGTCATAAGATATCATCAAAAGAAAAATTTGACAATTCTTGCTGCATGAAAACCCATAATAGAAGAATATTTTGAATATTATTTACAAATAAAAAAGATGCCTGTTAGTTCTGATATTTGGTGCTCTGGTCAGACTTTGGTAATTTTTTAAAAAAATTGATCACACAGTACAAGGCTTGAGAACCACACAAGGTAGAGGTTTGCAGAATGAGATTGTTGTATGTATATAAGAGGAGGAAATAAGGAGTGCAGCTTATGAGGATATGTAGGAAAGATAACAGTTGACTCTAAACAGAGGTTATGATTGTAGCAATCAGGGAAGCATCCACTTGGAAGTATGTTGAACAAAGCAGCAGTTTTTGGGAATAAGCTGTCTGAATGAAACTTCCTTCTTATTAATGAAATATGAAGGGAATGGTGATTTGTTCCAGTGAGTGTGATGCCACAGTTACTCGCTGTTAAGGTCTGAACTGGCAGAACTAATGAATATAGCTTATTAAAACATTTGTCATAGTAATGGTAATATTAGCTGTTACCTTACAAGGAGACATTGGTATTCATTGACCAAGCAACCAGTATTGCTATCGGTTAAAATTTACAAAATCTTTAAAACACTTTTTCAGGAAAATAAGTTTTTAAAATCCAGTAGCTGTTATCACTCTTTCCAGTATTGATGGGAGTTTCCTTCCTAACCTTTTATTTGAAGTGGTGTGGAAAATTAACATCTTAATTATGTTATTATTTTCTCTTCTAGTTACATGTGCTATCCATTTTAGTTGCTGCTGCTGTTGGTAGTCCTCAAGTGATGTGGTTTCCATTATTTGGTACAATTCCATGTTTGTGATTCTGTAGCAACAGTCTGCAATGTTCGAAGAGGATGAATTTTAACAAGACCCTCAAGCTTTATTCACTCAAAGCCTTGTTTTAACCATTGATCTTTGAAAGTTGAGATATTTCTGACGAGGTTTAGTGACATGTATGGCATCTATATGAAAGTCTTGATTTGATGAGGCTATTTAAGAATATGAGTCATGTTTTTAGGTTGATGTTTTGGTTTTGTAACAATTTGCTGTGTTAGAAGAAGCTAGCTCTGGCATAGCCTATTCTATGTTCAATTTCTTTTTCTCCTATACTTAATTTGTTAGTCATTCAAAATCTTTCATCGCTTGGAGGATACCAATATGTTTAGTTATCTTAATATAAAAAATAACCCGCATTTACTGCCATATATGAGGACTGATATTACACAACTTTAACCTTTTTGTAATGTCAATGAACACTTGTTGCCATTTTTGTAATATCAATGAATACTTGTTGTTACTTTCTTAATGCTTGTTGTAGTAGAGACTTTGTAATCGCAGATACAACTATAGTAATGCCGTTGAACAATACTGGTGTCAGGCACCCTCGAATAACACTCACACTATAGTACTAGCTTGATAATACTCGCTCAAAAAAAGTAACCACTGAATAGTGATCTGTATAGTGATGCCTTAGACGTCACGCTAATTCCCATATATACATTTCCTTTACTATCACATGATCTAATTCAGAATGGGATCAACTGTGTTTGCTCTCTGTGTTCAAACTCCAGTGTTGGCAGTGACACTTTATTCCTATATAACAAATCCTTTCTTTGCTTCTAATGAAATTTTCCTGTTTTTTAATACTTTGCTTAACTTTTAGAAGGCATCTTTTGCTATCCCAATGCACCTTTGGATTTCAGTGTTGCACCAATTCCCTCATGTGGAATATTTGATCCTTACTGGGTATCTCACTATAGTGGTTTTGAACAGGACTAAGCTGGGCAGAGTAAATATCAAGCGTCATAGCAAATTGTGTTTTTTTTTTTTTTTGTTTTTTAATAATTTCACCCCAAGCAAGGCAATAAAACCACTAAGATGCAAGGGATTACTGAGAGTGAAAGAAAATGTGAGGAGAGAGAGAGAACAATAAAGGAAGAGGATTCAAGGAGATCAGGCTTGTTACCATACATGACATCCACATGAAAGTCTTGATCTGACGAGGCTATTTAAGAATATAACTCAAGTTTTCAGGTTGATGTTTTGGTTTTGTAACAATTTGTGGTGTTGGGCAAAGCTACCACTGGTGCAGTTTATTCTATTTTCAACTTTTTTTCTGGAAATAGCAACAGAGTAGCAAAAGGATTGCAAGCTTTCATCTGTGGGAGACGTTTTTAGCACCCCCTGTACATTATTGGTATTAGTGTTGTTGAACTGGATAACCTATTTATATGTATTTCAGTTTTACTTTATTTTTTTTTTAAATTTTATTGAGCATGCAGACACTGGCAACAATGCATCACTTAATCTTGTACATAATTAATGAAAAAAGAACAATCCAATATATTTTGTAATTGGATATATTGCAGGCAGAAAAGCATAATCACTGAAAATGGATCTCATCTTTTCATCAAAGTGAGCAACTTGTCTGACCACCTGCCTAACAAGTTATTCTCCTATGAAGTACTGAAAGGGTTGAAGCAACCTTTGCAATGGTTTCTTCTGCTATGTGCCCTGTTCCTTCAGGATGTTGGTGATCATGGCTCTATATAATTTCCTGTCCTTTGTAGCTCTTAATAAATTTTCTTTGTTATCTCTCTTAAACCTTGTTCCACCATCCATTTACTTAAACTTGCCAGGTATATGAATTTTTTCCTCTGTTTTTCTTGCCTTCAATCTATTCTGTGAGTATCAAATTTTCAAAGCCCTCTTTCCTCATTATGTGCCCTAATGGCTAGTATATAATTAAGTTACTATGGTGTAAAAGTTGAATTCATGATAAAAAAATATTCAAAGTGTGAGGGTTTATTTTTATATCGGTATCTCCACAAAATCACTAAAAAATTAGCATACTATGAGGAAAAATGCTCCAAACTTAATGAAAACAAAGTTTTATAAAAAGAGGAAAGATTAAAGTATTTTTGAATATTTAATTTGGAAATTCTTGCAAAAATCAAATAATTTTTGAATTTTAATTAAACTTTCAGAACTTATTCACAAAATGAATGAAATTATTTTAGAAATGTTTTTAGAAAATCTTGGTAAAAATATTTTTTTTACATGCATTTATCCTTTTACTTAATTTTATAAAAACTCAAGAAATTCAATAGGATAATTTTTAGTGACTGTATTAGGTAAAAGTAGAATTCTCTGGAGAATTTAAATTGCCAATTTTTTTGTAAAATTGGATCCCATTTTACTAAAAATCTGCTCTGTAGAATAAAAAATGCAATAAACTAAGACATTATTTAATTAGAAAAGCTTTTAATTGCTTTTATGAATAACATATATTAAAGACAATATTGTTTTAAGAAAAAACTTTTTTCAATGAAAAATTAATTTTTACAAAATTTTCATTTTTTTTACAATTAGAATAATTTATAAAGCTTTTAAATTTGTAAAAATTCAGTTTCAATAGTGTAATTGTTAGGGGATATTTACTAATCCTGTATTTTGTAAAGCATATTTCAATATGACAGCACCTGAATATTTTTAAAATGAATTTTGAATTGTTTTTGTTTGTGTATAAACATGCCAATTTTTGTAGATATAGTTACCCATACACGACATTATCAGAAAATAAGAACGATAACTATAGTAAATTTAAAGCCAAAATTCTCTAAAATTCAATAAAACATTAGATTACGGAGAATATTTTTTTTATATTTTTAACGATTACAGAGTATTTGAAAAGCATTTGTGTTATATTCTTCAATTATTTTTTTATAGGTAAAGCTGCAGTAGAACAACATTAGATAAAAATCTGTTATCAAAATGTTACGGAGATGTTAAAAAGCTGCCAGTATAAACAAACAGCTATTGCCATGTTAAAAAAAATGCATTTGTGCGATATATTGAAATTAAAGTAAATAATAGTTTTAATTTTTAGTAAATGGCACGTGGAACTAGAACAGTCTACCCCAGCAAGCGAAATAAAGGGTTCAGTTTGACATTTCAACCACCTGAAGAAGGCCGGAGCGTACAACGGCTGAAACGTTGTGATAAATATGGCAACAAAGATGAGGATGATAGTTCAAACAATGTAAATAGTGTAAATAAGAGTTGTTTCAAATCAGATTAATTATACTTTAAATCAGCTAATATTCCTCGAATAAAGTTTCAGAAAAGTATATTATATTTTTTGAAAATTTTTCTATAAAGACATTTACATTTTTGTAACAGTTTATTAAAAATAGCCTGAAATTCAAAAATTTTAGAAATTTCAAAAATGAAAACTCCTTCCATTCAGTTTAAATTAGTTTTGAAATACAACATAGTATTTTGCTTATTGGAAATATTAAATTCAATCTATCGGGTTGAAATTAAAACTAAAATAAAAGCTTCAAGAAAGATTTCCCATTATTAAAAATTAATTTTAAACCTTAGGTATCATGTTTTTGTGGTGGTACCTATTTTTATATCATTCAAGTAATTTTATTTTATTTCATTTGAATGTGTTATTCTTGTTCTTTTTGGTTTCTCTTAAATCCTGTTTTAAGGCGGATTGATATTATGAAATTGATTATCTGCATTCAGCAGAATAGGTTGTGTTGATTGGAGACAGTGCCCAGGGCAAATCATTTGTATCACAGCAATAATTGTAAATCTTATTTTCTATTCTATTATTATTTTCTACTGTTTATCGCTTTATACACACACATAAATTGCTAGCTCCACAAAATCTGTTACTTCTGAAGTATTCAGCATTTATAAAAGCATTTCAAATAGAAGCAGCATCAGTTGTTCTTTATCTCTAACCTAATTGGAAATAAGCTTTGAAATTTAAATTGCATTTTCATTGATTATCTAAACCTGGTCTAAAGTACATTGAATCAAACAGTGGTGGTTTCACTTAAAAGGTGGATGCAGATTCAAATCCTGCTGGAGAGCACATTTCCTTTATAAAGATTCACAAATGTACAAGCTGGTAGACATATCTTACATGAAAAAAAAAATTCAACCACAACATTTACTTATTTTCATATATTAGGCATTAAATTACATCAAGTATCATCCACCATAGTTTACCTTGACTTTCACAGTCTAAAGAATATTTATGTGCATTGTTAAATTAAAAAATTTTGAAAAACCTAACAATGATTTTTACTCGTGTTTATAAATACTTATAATTAGCTTATTTGCATATTAAGGCATATAAAAGGAGACATTGTTAAAAGGGACAAAAATGGAAAACAACAACTCTTGTTTCCTTCATAATTTACTTTTACCCAATAGTAAGAACTTCTAGGCATCTTGTAATACAGAGTAGCGTACATTAGCTTATAAATTAGCTTATTTGCATATTAAGGCATATAAAAGGAGACATTGTTAAAAGGGACAAAAATGGAAAACAACAACTCTTGTTTCCTTCATAATTTACTTTTACCCAATAGTAAGAACTTCTAGGCATCTTGTAATACAGAGTAGCTTACATTAACTTATAAATTAGCTTATTTGCATATTAAGGCATATAAAAGGAGACATTGTTAAAAGGGACAAAAATGGAAAACAACAACTCTTGTTTCCTTCATAATTTACTTTTACCCAATAGTAAGAACTTCTAGGCATCTTGTAATACAGAGTAGCTTACATTAACTTCTAAATTAGGTTATTTGCATATTAAGGCATATAAAAGGAGACATTGTTAAAAGGGACAAAAATGGAAAACAACAACTCTTGTTTTCATCAATATTTACTTTTGCCCAATAGTAAGAACTTCTAGGCATCTTGTAATACAGATTAGCGTACATTAGCTTATAAATTAGCTTATTTGCATATTAAGGCATATAAAAGGAGACATTGTTAAAAGGGACAAAAATGGAAAACAACAACTCTTGTTTCCTTCATAATTTACTTTTACCCAATAGTAAGAACTTCTAGGCATCTTGTAATACAGAGTAGCTTACATTAACTTCTAAATTAGCTTATTTGCATATTAAGGCATATAAAAGGAGACATTGTTAAAAGGGACAAAAATGGAAAACAACAACTCTTGTTTTCGTCATAATTTACTTTTACCCAATAGTAAGAACTTCTAGGCATCTTGTAATACAGAGTAACTTACATTAACTTATAAATTAGCTTATTTGCATATTAAGGCATATAAAAGGAGACATTGTTAAAAGGGACAAAAATGGAAAAAACAACTCTTGTTTTCATCAATATTTACTTTTGCCCAATAGTAAGAACTTCTAGGCATCTTGTAATACAGATTAGCGTACATTAGCTTATAAATTAGCTTATTTGCATATTAAGGCATATAAAAGGAGACATTGTTAAAAGGGACAAAAATGGAAAAAACAACTCTTGTTTTCGTCATAATTTACTTTTACCCAATAGTAAGAACTTCTAGGCATCTTGTAATACAGAGAAGCGTACATTAGCTTATAAATTAGCTTATTTGCATATTAAGGCATATAAAAGGAGACATTGTTAAAAGGGACAAAAATGGAAAACAACAACTCTTGTTTCCTTCATAATTTACTTTTACCCAATAGTAAGAACTTCTAGGCATCTTGTAATACAGAGTAGCGTACATTAACTTATAAATTAGCTTATTTGCATATTAAGGCATATAAAAGGAGACATTGTTAAAAGGGACAAAAATGGAAAACAACAACTCTTGTTTCCTTCATAATTTACTTTTACCCAATAGTAAGAACTTCTAGGCATCTTGTAATACAGAGTAGCTTACATTAACTTCTAAATTAGCTTATTTGCATATTAAGGCATATAAAAGGAGACATTGTTAAAAGGGACAAAAATGGAAAACAACAACTCTTGTTTCCTTCATAATTTACTTTTACCCAATAGTAAGAACTTCTAGGCATCTTGTAATACAGAGTAGCTTACATTAACTTCTAAATTAGCTTATTTGCATATTAAGGCATATAAAAGGAGACATTGTTAAAAGGGACAAAAATGGAAAACAACAACTCTTGTTTTCGTCATAATTTACTTTTACCCAATAGTAAGAACTTCTAGGCATCTTGTAATACAGAGTAGCTTACATTAACTTATAAATTAGCTTATTTGCATATTAAGGCATATAAAAGGAGACATTGTTAAAAGGGACAAAAATGGAAAACAACAACTCTTGTTTTCATCAATATTTACTTTTACCCAATAGTAAGAACTTCTAGGCATGTTATTTGTCTCATGGCATATCAACCCATTAGGTCATTTAATACCGAAATTTAATGTTTTTTCCTAAATAAAGGCTTGTATTTAAACAGTTAAAAAACAAAAAAAATTAAATTGTAAGCTAGTTGTTAGTTATGGTTATCTTTTTTAAAATTATATTTTTGAGATTTTTAAAATTTTTCTTAGAAATTGGTATATGTAAAGTGAATTGATATTTTAAAAAAGTTCTTTTAACTTTGTTAGTATTTAAACAGATTAAATTAAAATTGCTACAGCTTATCAGCATGTATTTTAT
>OZ038510.1:11982385-11994885 GCA_964036315.1 Acanthosepion esculentum
CATGCTATGTACCCTCACTGAGTCAGGAGATTAGTGGGAGAGAGCAAAAACAAAATCAAGTTGCCAACTAGGAATTACAAGTACCTTAAAAATTTTGGGGTAGCAAAACACCCCATGTGACTAACACAGGGTTAAAATTACCATTCAGAGAATATGAATAGAATGGTATTCATGTATTGAGTCTTATAGATTCACATGTGAATATATCCAAATATTTATACATTCACCCTATCAATAAGAATCAATATATGTATCTCTGATTCACCCAGATACTGAAACATTGTGTATAACTTAGGCATTATCCAAGGTTCTTCTACTTTCCTATGCTGTGTCTCTTCAGGACGTTGACAATCACAATTCTTCACAATTAGATTAAATAAAGGGTTCAAGATGAAAATTAAATAAAGGGTTCAAGGGACTCGAAGCAGCAGAGATATGGTTTTACAGAAGGATGCTGAGAATAACATGGACCAAACATGTGAACAGGGATTAAGCTTTAGAGAAAATGGAGACAAAAAGGACACTTATACTTAACAGCAGGGAGAGATAGTTGAAATTTCTGGGGCAAATAGTGAAGAAAGACGGCTTTGAAAATGTGATACTCATAGGACATATTGAAAGCCAAAGAGACAAAAGAAAACAATGCATGACTTTGCAAGTTTGTGTAAATGGATGGCAGAACAGGTTTTAGGAGAGATAGCAAAATGACAAAATTTATTAAGAGCTACAAAGGACAAGAAAGAGACCTGACATATAGAAGAAAAAGAATTTGTGTTCAATTGTGGGATCTTAGTATTTGCATTATATGTAAAGTGTGCTTAAAATTACCATTCAGAGAATATGAATAGAATGGTATTCATGTATTGACTCTTATGTGGATATATCCAAATATTTGCACATTCACCCTATCAATTTCTTCCAGATACTGAAACATTGTATATAATTGAGACATTATACAAGGTTCTATTCAGGCAATTGACAATCCTACTTCTCCACAATTAGATTAAATAAAGGGTTCAGTTCAAAATTTCTTGATGGTTACCATTTTGATATGCACTTGATAAAAGCTGGAATACAAAATAAGAACAACAAAGATGAGGACATTAGTTTGACTGTAAATAAGCTAATTAAACAACTGCTTGGTAATTGGCTTACAGCCACATCATGTTGAAACATTTGTTTCCATATAATCACTAAAGTTAATCAATGTTGAGCCTGGTCAGTATCTTGATGGGTGACTGCTTAGGAATACCAGGTATAAGCTTTGACCTACAGGTGGTGTAATGAATAATGGCTTGAAATTGATAACAGAGATGAGTTCCAGTTCCAGATGGGTTTGTTATATTCATTTATTTGCAAATCCTCTTGGGGAAGGTATGAATCCACCTAATCTACCTCCATCTAAGGGTTAATTAGTAAGACTCGAATCACTAAATCATTATCTCAAAAAAAGATTCTTATGCTCTAAAAATATTTTTTGACTTTAAATAATCTACAAAGGGTTGATAAACTGTAAAACGAGTGAATGAATCAAGCATGCTCAGTAATTAAAAGTAAAATTTTATTTCCTTATAAATTATGTTTATTTTTTTTTTAATAAATAAAGGTATTGTTCTGTACAGCAATTATTATAATATTTTAATTTGTTTTTTACAATGTTGATGGAATTCTCTTTTAAGATTTTGTAAGAATCAGAAAAATCAGATCAATATTAACAGTTTGATTGTGAACACTGACTCCACACTATTATTATTAAATTTCAAATTGAGCTGGAAATGAATTCCTGATTTAAGTAAGAACGTTTTTAGAAAAACTTTAGTACCATTTTTGATGTGTTATAATTACAAGCCAACCCATAAATGGATCATTATTATAAAGTTGCATGCTGCTAAAATATATTCAATTTAATGTGTATTGTGTATTGAGAGTTAAAAACCTAAAAGTCAAGTCTTTTCCTAGCTCATTAGTTATCCTTATTTGTATTGCCGACAATTCCATTTTCAGCTGACAAGGCCCCTATTCCCCATTCTATTCTTTTTCAGTTTTATCTGCAATTCTGATTCAGTATCTCTCTCGCAATCTTTAGAGTTAGGTTTTCATTATTTGATTTTCAAACAGATCACACTATTTCTGATTTGAGGAATTTCTTTTTGCTATTGAAAATATTTGACACTTTATCTTTAAAAGTGGGTGTGGAGTTTTCTGAAATAAATATTAACTTGTTTATTTTTTAAGTCAACAACGCCATAATAGGCTGCTGATTAAGTTGAATAGATTTTATTTTTTATTTTCTATTAGTCAAAGCTGTTCAGTACAAGATTTTTACCTAGCCCCTAACTCTTGTTTTTATATATATATATATATATATATATATATATATATATATATATATATATATATATATATATATTTCAAAAGAGTTAATGGATTTATTTTAATCTGACATTTTTATTACTTCAAACATTAATATAGTGGGCATATTGTCTTAAGAAAAAAAAGATTTTTCGATGAATAATGAATTTTTACTAGAATTTTTTTCATTTTAAAAAAAATTTAATTGGAATAATTTATAAAGTTTTAAAT
The DNA here is from genome assembly GCA_964036315.1 of Acanthosepion esculentum. NCBI lineage: Eukaryota > Metazoa > Mollusca > Cephalopoda > Sepiida > Sepiidae > Acanthosepion > Acanthosepion esculentum. Next base: position 11,984,969 of record OZ038510.1, read on the forward strand.
CTTTTAAATTTCGGTATTACTTTGACTCATTTAGGTGATATTCTTATTAAATAACAATTATATTTAATAATCATAAATGGAAAAGCTGAGTACAATTCATTGACCCCCAATATTTTTAAAAGAGTTTTGAAATTTTTTGTGTGTGTATAAATGTGCTGATTTTTGTAAACATGGACATCCATACATGGTATTATTAGAAAATAAGAATGATAATTATAGTAAATTTAAAGCCAAAATACCTAAAATTAAAAAAAACATGTTAGATTATAGAGAATATTTTCCTAATTTTTAAAAAATTACTGGCTAGTTAAAAATGATATAAAAGAAGGCACTCATGTTATATGCCCTAAGTAAATTTTACAGATATGTCCACTGTAGAAAAAAATTAGATAAACTTTCTTCTGTCATTCAAGCTGTTAATCTGTCAACCCCTTAAATAAACAGCTACTGGTATATTAAAAATGCATTTCTGTGACATTTTAAACTTAAAGTAATTAATATTTGTTTCACATCAGATCACTTATACTTTTAATCAGCTGATATTACTCAAAGTTTCAGAAAAGTATATTTCATTTTTTGAAGGATTTTTTAATAAAGAGAATTACATTGCAATGATGGAAGGCTAAAAATGGTGCTAAAATCAACAAAGTTATTGATGTCAAAACAAAAACTCCTTCCAAGCAATTTAAATTAATTTTGAAATACAGCAAATATTTTGCTTATTGGAAATACTAAATTTTATCTATTAGCTTGAAATTAAAACTAAAATAAAAGCTTCAAGAAAGGTTTTTCGTTTTTAAAAATGAATTTTTAACCTTACATATTGCAAATCTGTGGAGCTACCTACTAAAAATATATTTGTGAAAAGACAATATGAGTAAAGACAAAAAGAAAACTTTTCTTAGTGAAGAGAAGTTAAGTTTTGTCCTGATGGTCTTTATCTAAGCAATTGAATTGTAAAAAATGTTTTCCTTTTATCTTTTATATATATATATATATATATATATATATATATATATATATATATATATATATATATAAACATTGAAGTCAACACACAGAAGTGACAAAAAAAAAAAAAACGCATGTGGCCTGATGATTGCATTTAGCATGAAACAGTCTGTTACCTCTGAGTGTTGACTTCAATGTTTATAATTACACATGCTCTATCTCTGATACTGAGCACTTTATCCCATAAATATAGTATATCTTAAAACTATATTTCTTCATTCATATATATATATATATATATATATATATATATATATATATATATGTAACTACAATTGTGCTCATGTATACCTGTTTCTGTTTTATCACACTCACACAGTTTTATGAACAGAAACAAATATATGTATATAACCTATTTGTATTCTATTGCTCATAATATCTAAATACACAAAGCTGAGTCTCTTTGTCTTTTTATTTGACATCCACACAATAGTTTTCCTCTTCAGCACATCTGCGATTATTCAGTATTGACAAAAGAATGAGTTTGTTGATATTGATGCTTCTGCTACAAGATTTATTGACCACTTTTCAGATAATGTGCTTTGGCCACTCTTTTAATGATAGTTAATGTGAAAGTAAGTCTTAAAGTTTGTTTTCTTTAACAAGGTCATCTTCAAATCATTCAAAACAAATATCAAACAATGTTTGGATCAATATGATATTGAATCAAAGTTGTTTGCAGTAGTTTTAAGTTTACTATCTACCTTTCACCCCAGACTTGTATACTTTCTATGCAAAAGGCTGCCAATAATGTTCTCCAGATTTTTACTTATGTAAATTGATATGCAACAAAAAAAAAAAAAATCCTACAGTTTGATTTGCTTTGCATAAAATCAAGATTGATTGATTTGTTTTTATGGCTTAAAAACCCTTTGTGGGTTATTTAAACCTGATTGATTGGTTGATTTGTTTGTTTAATGGCATATCAACAACTTATGGGTCATTTAATGCCAAAATTTAATTTTGTGGGGAGCTTTGATGTAATAAAAATGTTATTCTGCTTTCACAATTGAATACATGGTAGAGGATACTGAGCTTTTGTGCATATACATGTTTGTGTGGACATAATTACTAGAGGCAGTGATATGTGTGTTTTATGTTGTAGTTTTGTTGAAGTTATATTTTAGAATACAGTTTGATTTAAACCCGAAACATTTTGGATTGTAAGAATAATTCCTCATTTTAGGTTTTTTTTTTTTTTTTTTCCCCTGGAGAGTGAATATTGCATTTAAAATATTTTTTGAGAATAACAAATATTTTTTCCAATATAAGTCCTGTGGTTCACCCCATAGCTGGCAAAAAGGAATAGTCATACCTTTCCCAAAGGGTATTTATGCATAAGTGAATGTAACGAACCTGATTTGAATTTGAAATGAGCTCTCCAATTTCTCATTCTAAGCAGCTATTGATTACACCACCCACACATCCACTCATCAACTCAAGATGGCACAAAGATATTAATGAAAGGGTTTAGGAAATTTAATTTTCAGATCCTTAGATTTGAACAATCATAACCTGAATCTGTATATCTGGAATTCAGAATTATGCTGAGGTCATCTCTTCACCATGAGAATATTTTACCTTTAAGTACACTACTCATATATGCTCGAGTCTCCTGTCATTTTCAACATATGAGAGTACATCAGCTCAGAATAGCCATGGTATTCATACATGATTTGATTATAGTGATAAAGGCTTATGCAGAATCAGCCATACTTTTCAAGAGAAACAAACACAGACAACTGATGCATATAGTGTGCCACAAGATCTCCAAATGATGCTTCTCAGATCTTGAATTCAGTGTTTTCTTTTCTTCTAGACTGGTTGCTAACCAAGGCTAGAGAACACAGTCTGTCTTGCTATTTGAGATATATATATATATATATATATATATATATATATATATAAACTTAATATCAGCAGTTATTTCATGATACCTCCTAACAAGTGGACCAAATGATTACAAAACAAAAGGTTTGTGTGCAAAACTCTTGAGTCAGGGTGCTGAATATAATATCAATTAGCTAAGTGACAAATTTCATATTTCTCCTTTTGGGAAATCTCTTGGGTGCTGAAATGTTCTCAATCTGATCAAGCAGAACCCCCTGCCTCCATTTCTGACATTTGGTCTGTTGGACAGATTTCCACTAACCTTTCATATGTTCCTTCACTTCATGATGAGCAAATACATTTGATTAGTCTTAGTTATTTATATACTGTTTTAATATTCAAAGAATCTTGGGAACAGTTTAAGATTAATTATCAACATATGTACCTGCAAAAATACAGTGTGTCAAAAGGATAGTTTTTCTCTTGGCACTCGTATTACTGCATACTCTCTTGGTAATTTTTATTATTTTAAAAAGTTACTTTTAGGATTTTCATAAAACCCAAATATATGAAACTGGATTCATACATTTATGAAAGTATCGATGTCTATTTTAATGAATTTATGTGGTAAGAGTAAATGAAGATGTCTGTAAAAAGCATTTTTCTAAAATTTATAATTAGCTATTTGTAGTTACGTATTTATTTAAATTTTCTGGTTCTCATATTCAAGCCTTTTGATAGATTTATGTTTAAAAAAATTGCTTTCATAGCTATTTTTTATATGGTAAATATTAAATATTGCATTGTATTAGGTCATCCCATAAGTTCTGTCCGAATTTTAAATTTTTGTTAAAATGAACAAAATTTAAAGAGTATTTTATAATATCTAATGGAGCTGAACATTATTTTTATGTTTAGATGCATTTAAACTGATCAAATTTTATTTCAAAATTAAATTTTGTTTGATTAAAACCCTGCTAACATGGAAGTACCCAAGAATCATTTGAGGCACATAATGCTTTATGAGTTCAAGAAAGGAAACTCGGCAGCCGAAGCGGCTAGAAACATTCATTCAGAGGTGGAGATTTCACCCTTGAAGATGAAGATCGAACCGGACGTCCAGTATAGTTTGATGAAAAGCTTTTTGAAGCAGCCTTTGAAGAAAATCCTGCTTTATCAGTTGAGGAATTGGCAGTGGTTCTCAGTTCAAACCATACAACTATTCATCGTCATCTTCAACAACTTGGAAAAGTTCCTAAACTTGGAAAATGGGTGCCTCATGAATTGTCTGAAAACAACCTCAAATCCCGAGTTGACATCTGCTCTTCTCTCCATTCTCACCAACTTGTTTCACCTTTTTTGTATAGACTTGTGACTGGCGACGAAAAATGGATCTTTTATCGAAATGTTAAGCGTCGTAGACAGTGGCTTGGTAAAGGGGAAGGACCCCAGCCACAGCCGAGAACGGAACTTCATGAGCAAAAGGTTCTTCTTTCAATCTGGTGGGATTGCCAAGGAATAATCCACTTTGAATTCTTACCATCTAATGCAACAATTAATGCTCAAAATATACTGTCAGCAATTAGTGTTTTAACCAAGCTTTGAGGTAAAAAAAGACCTGCTCTAGTGAATCAAAAATGGGTCATGTTTCATCAGGACAATGCGCCCACACACAGCAAGAATCACGTCACAAAAGATCAAAGAACTTGGTTGGGAGAAAATTCTTCATCCACCTTATTCTCCTGACCTTGCTCCTTCAGACTACCATTTGTTTCATAGCTTACAGAATTATTTGGAAGAAACAGCTTTTGTAACACAGGAATAGGTTAAAACTGATATTTGTGAGTTCTTCGAATCAAAGCCAAAAGAATTTTACAGTAATGGAATTAGTAAGCTTGTTAATAGATGGAAGGAAGTCATAGATAATCAGGGAAAATACATTGTTGATTGAATCTGTAATTAAATATAACATTTGGTCACTTGTTTTCTTTATTCAAAATTTGGACAGAACTTATGGGATGACCTGATAGTTGATTCATATAATTTTATAAACTTGTATATGTAAAATTATTGTAAATAAACAATCAAATAGTTTAAGCCTTTTTGTTGTCAGTTCTCAAGAAAAAATGTATAAACTCAGTGTTATATGTTTGGGGTTATTGAACTTCTAAAAATAGCTTTTTAAAACAATAAAAATTAGCAAGGGAGTTTACAGGAATGGTGATGTCAAGAAAAAAAATGTCCTTTAGACATACTATGTTTTTGCATGCATGTTTGTTAAGCTTTGCTAAATTATCATTTTTAATTGGTTAGTTTTATACCCCATTTAAATTATATTTTATCTTTTTTAAGCTATACAAGAGATTGATTTGTTTTTTACGATTTATCAACCCTTTGTGGATTATTTAAAACCAAAACATATTTTGGATTAAAGAATAATTTATTTTTTCAGTAAATGTTGTATTAACAATTATTATTATTTTTTTTTTTTTGAGATAACAATAATTTTTCCAGATACTAGTCTTACTGGTTAACCCATAGCTGAGGGGAGAAGAGACAGATTCATATCTTTCCCAATGCTATTTGTGTGTAAGAGAATGTAATGAACTATACAAGAGGATGCTGAACAATGTTTTGCTCAATCCATTTTGCAAAATCTGATGAAATAACCAAATTTCAGAATTTTTTTGATGTAATGAATATACATACACCTGGGTTCGCCCTCACAGTAATATGATTGGCTGGTGTCAGCAATAATACAGACTGATATGGAGGTACATTGCCTACACCTGTTGCCTAAGCCTAAGCATATTGCCTACAACTATGACGAGTACCAGTCCATTACTGCTACCTGCTAGATTGTCCTAACCAGTTACAGTAGACAAAACCACTTAGCTAATTCGAACAAATATATCCCTTTCTGGGACATATCAGTTGGCAACGAGATTCGAAACGACCTCAAAAGTTAAAACATGTGGTCGAAAGAATGCGAATATGCTTTTAAAAAAATCAAAAGCTGTCTATTAGCAGACCTATCGTTAGCGCATTTTGAACCGAAGAGGAAAATTATTGTAACATCAGATGCCAGTAATGAGGGACTAGGTGCGGTATTGCTTCATAAATTCGAGGACAGTTCTACAAAGCCAATAGCACATGCCTTGAGAACGTTACTGCCCACGGAATGAAGTTACAATCAAATCGAAAAAGAGTTTAGCAATAATCTACGCAGTAAAAAAATTTCACAGGTTTCTATATGGAAGAGAATTTATTCTGCAAACAGACCACAAACAATATTTGGTTCAAAAAAAGGTATACCAAATCACATGGCAAATCGACTACAGCATTGGGGTGTAATTCTATTGAATTATAATTTCAAAATAGAATATGTGCCTTCAAAGAAGCTAAGTCACGCCAATGGGTTATCAAGATTGATACCTAAATATACGGAACCACTGGAAGAAACAGTAATAGTGGTGCTAAGAGACGAAAGTGAATTGTCAGGTCTGTTATGCAACACTATTAGAGAACTACTGGTTACGCTATTAGATGTGAAAAAAGCAGCGGAGAACGATGATTTCATTAAAAATATGAAAAACAAATCTGTTTGAACAAGAAAACTAAAAAAGTAATAAGTGCGTCACCTTTTTCAATCTGCGAACAGGTATTACTATACGCAGATAGAGTTGTAATGCCATGTACTCTGCAAAAAAAAATTCTGAAAAAATTTCACACTGGCCATCCAGGGATTTTGAGAATGAAATCTCTAATGAGAGGCTATACTTATTGGCCGAGGATGGACCAAGACAGAAAATTTGGTGAAACAGTGCAGAGGATGTCAACTGGCAGCAAGGGATCCACCGGTAAAGATTCAGCGATGGCCAAAGACAGATGTCCCATGGACTCGATTGCATATCAACTATGCAGGGCCCATAAATGGATCTTATTACCTGATTATTGTAGACAGTTTCACTAAGTGGCCAGAAATTGTTAAGTGCAGACATCTGACTGCAACAAATACAATAAACGCACTTAGTGAAATTTTTAGTCGCTTTGGATTCCCTAAAACTTTAGTCAGCAACAATGGAATGCAGTTTATGGGAAGAGAATTCAACGAATTCTGTAAATCATTGTCCATTGATCACGTGACAACACCATTATATCATCCAAGATCGAATGGACAGGCGGAAAAATTTGTGGACACCTTTAAACAAGTGTTGAAGAAAAATCAAGGCATAGACGCGAATGAAAGAAGTATTCAGAAATTTTTGGCAGTATATAGAATCATGCCAAACCCGAATACGACATCAGGATTATTGCCAGCAGAGTTAATGTTTGCGAGAAAAATACGCTCTGTGTTCAACAGGCTGTTGCCTAGTTCAGCGAAGAAAACTGCTAAAAAAGAAAACCAGATGACTAAAGCGTATAAGCCAGGTGACAAAGATTTTTTCCAGAACTTTATGGCTGGAAAAATGTATTGGGAAGAAGGAATGATAACCAAAAGAATTGGACAGGTCATATATGACATAAAAGGGGAAGAATTTCGATGCAAAAGACATTGGAATCAATTGAGACCTAGACACACTACAGAGGTCACGGAAAATACTGAAGAGATTCCAATGGAAGTCCTACATAACGCATTTGAAATTCCCGTTCCAGTAAGTCAACATTCGCCAATGGAGGTATCCCCAACCTCAAGGCCAGAGGTACCAGTGTGTCAAATGCCACCACTGCAAGGAGGACTGAGGCGAAAAAGACTTAGGAAAAAAATCAATCGATTAAGTCCAGACCCTAAAAAGAGAAAATACTGAAGCTAAATTTCACGGGAAAATTTAGCTCGGGGGGAGGTGATGTAATGAATATGTATACACCTGGGTTCCTCCTCACAGTAATATGATTGGCTGGTGTCAGCCATAAATACAGACTGATGTGGAGGTACATTGCCTACGCCTATTGCATAAGCCTAAGCGTAAGCATATTGCCTACGACTACGACGAGTACCAGTCCATTACGGCTACCTGCTACCCGGTTACAGTAGCCAAAACCACTTAGCTACTTCGAACAAATATATCCCTTTCCAGGACATATCATTTTTTTTAAAGTTTCCTCTTGGTCAGGTTGAGAACTTTTCAAATAATAACTAGGAACTTACCTTCATCAATAGTTTTACAACATTAGTTTTTTTTTTTTTCAGTGAATATTGCAGAGAGCTTATTTTTTATATTTGACTATTGCTATTCATATGTGTTCATATGTATGCCCATAGACAAACTCCGTTTTTTTCTTAGTATGCTACTAAAAATGAAGCAAAGAAACAGTCAAATTTTGTTAGAAACAAAGAAAAGAGTACTGGACTGTTAAATAATATCAGTCCTTTCTATATGCCATGAATGAAGGACAATCTCCTCACAGATGAACAAGGGACTTGAAGCAAAAGAAATATGGTTCTACAGAACAATGCTGAGAATACCATGGACTGAACATGAGAGCAATGATGAAGTTTTAGAGAAAATGGAAAAAAAAGGATACTTATAATGAGAACGTTGAAATAATGAAGAAAGGGGGCTTAGAGAATTTGACAATCACAGAACAGATTAAAGGCAAGAGGGACAGAGGAAAGCAGTGAATAACAGAGGAAAGCAGTTACTTACTAGCATGTGTAAATGGTTTGCATAACAGGAATTATATGTGATAGCAAAAAGATAAACCTTAATAAATCTATAAAGGACAGGAAATGGTAGGGAACCACGGTTGCCCACATCCTAGAGGGACACAGCATATAAAAGAAGTTCTCTACTTATTTTTGGTTTTTAATTCTGAGACTTGAATTGGTATAGAGAGAGTGTGATGGGTAAATTGTCACCATCATATATTTTAATTTCAAGTATGTACATTGTTTTTGATTTTGTCTACTGTACAGTATAGTAGGGTCAGTTGAGCACTGCCTGAGAAAAAGAGCACCATGACACAATTCACTCCACCAGAAATTTGGAAAAGGCATACTGTACTGCTTGGTATTTGTGCCTGAAGCTCCAATACAAACATTTCAGTGTTTAGGTGTTAATCTGAAATCAGTGCAGAAAATTCGGAAAGAGTTGGATGAGTCTAATGGTGAATACAAAGGTCTGTCAGCTTGGAAAACTCACTCTGATTGTTCTGATAAGAAAAGAACTCCAAAATTTGTTTGTGGAGGCCTTAAACTCAACACTGAGGCCTACATCAAGTGCTTTGAGGAGGCAGTACTGCCCTGGGTAAAGAGGGTAGCTGCTGGAAGACCCTATGTCTGGCAACAGGACCCTGCAACATGCCACACAAGCAGGAGAACCCAGTCATAGCTGACAATTTCTGTGGCTACATCACCCACTTGCAACTGGCCACCTAACTCCCCAGACTGCAACCTGCTTGGTCATTATGTGTGCAGCACAGTTAAGAGATAGACCAACAAAACTTCTTGTAATACCAAAGATGAACTGAAGGCAAAGATTATGGCAGCATTCACCAACTTAAACAAGTAGACTGTCCAGAAGAATTGCAGGAGATTCTGAAGTTGTCTGGAGGTTGTGGTTGAAGCCAATGGTGACTTTATTGAATAAATTTACTCTTTAGTATTTCAAGATATTTTTGTGTAATTTTGGTATATATATCTGTTAAAATGAAATGTCAGTTATTTTCATTTTTGTGTAATTTAGACGACAATCTATCCATCACACCCTGTATATATTATTATTTTTTTAATCATTTAACACTAAGCAAGTTGATAATGCCACCAGGATGGAGGGGGTTACAGGGAGTGAAATTAAAAGTGAAGACTTTAGTAAGGAGAAATGAGGAGCAGACAATAAAATACCAGGATTCAGGAAGACAGAAGATTAAATTTTTGCAGATTGTAGGTGGCAGGGAAGCAAGAAATTGGGAGTTCCAAAAGTTGAGAAGTGCAAGAAAAGAAACTGTTAGAATAGAAGAGAGGGTTTCATCTAGCTATTTCAACAGTAAAATGGTGAGACCTAGTTGCCAATCAAGTAGTACACATGAATTCATGCAGTCGAGGCATTATAAAAATTTCATTTATGATTTATTCT
>OZ038510.1:12004885-12019885 GCA_964036315.1 Acanthosepion esculentum
ACCGGACTTCTGTCTACCTTTTGGACATTAGTGTAAACCGGACTTCTGTCTACCTTTTGGACATTAGTGTAAATCGGATTTCTGTCTACCTTTTGGACATTAGTGTAAATCGGATTTCTGTCTACCTTTTGGACATTAGTGTAAATCGGATTTCTGTCTACCTTTTGGACATTAGTGTAAATCGGATTTCTGTCTACCTTTTGGACATTAGTGTAAATCGGATTTCTGTCTACCTTTTGGACATTAGTGTAAATCGGATTTCTGTCTACCTTTTGGACATTAGTGTAAATCGGATTTCTGTCTACCTTTTGGACATTAGTGTAAATCGGATTTCTGTCTACCTTTTGGACATTAGTGTAAATTGGATTTCTGTCTACCTTTTGGACATTAGTGTATACCATGTTCCTGTCTACCTATTTGACTCTAGAGTAAGCTAGGCATATGTCTGTCTGTTTTGGTTCTCATGTAAACCAGATTTATGTTGACCAAACTATTAATTCGTTTCGATTTTAGTCCTGAAAATGTTATATTTGATATTAAATAACCTATCCAGGGTTGATATTTTGTTAAAATAACCAAGCTTAAAATAAAAATGAAAAAATGCTTTTACACTACAAATATTTCTTTTCAATATAATCTTGTCAAATCACTTAATTCTGTGAAGGATTTTAATTATATTATAAATAGAACATTATACATTGAGAATTTCAAATCAAAATTCAGTTAATAAAAACATGTCTGGTTATGAGTGTAGTGATCTACTTTTGTATATGGTATTATATGAGCCATAATTGTTTTTTAATTTACTAAAGTCCACCCAATATAAAATTCAAGAGTCAATCATAGTCGAGACTTACTGAATGAGGTGTATAAAATAAATGTAAGAGTAGGAAGTGAAAATTATAAAGATAAGGAGGAATAATAACAATTGATCCTTGACATGAAGATGTTATGATTGTTGTATTCAGGGAAGCATCCATGTAGGAGTTTGTTTGAAAAAATAGCAGTTCTCAGCAGAAAAGGGTTTCTGAGTGGAACTTCCTCTTTACAATTGGAATATGGAGGAAATGTGGATAATTTATTTCCATGGATGTAGCATGGGGACTCCTAGCTATAAAGGTTTGAAATCATAGAAGTAAAGAGTTGCGCTCACCTGAACATTTGCCATGGAAATAGCAATAATGATTGGCTTGCAACGTCACATCCGTGGGGAAGCAGCTGTAGAATGGTAAATAAGTCATCTCCTACAAGACTGTGTAAACAATTTTGTATCAGAGTGTCCAAGCTATTCCTATTTTCCTTTCAATAGGCATAATAGCAGGCTTGTACTTCTGTTTTGATTAATAAAACTTTCTCTAATCCTGTTTCAGGTTTCTGTGAAACATTAGACTAAAATTTGTCCTTGATTATTTTAATTACCTCTTTCTGCATGTTCTTTTTTCTTTTGAGTAAACTTTGTTTTTAGTGATTTTTGTTGGTATGTTTCTCTTGTTAAATTAGTCTTAATAACATATTCATTTTTATTTTTTTTACTTATTCTCATGTTTTATATTGAGTCCATTGTTATGTCTACTGCTAGGAAAGTTAGTTAACTGTGTCATGCCAGACAATTCTTCTCATCAGAATCCTTCTTGCACATTTATAAATCTACCATTAGTCGATATATTGAATACTGGCGCCATATCTGGTCTGCTTCTCTTATTATATATCTCAAGATTCTTGACAAAATTCAAAGAACTATGTTTCATGTAAGTGATTCTGACCTGGCATCTCAACTTCAGTCACTTTCTTACTGACCTGATGTGGTTTCCTTCTTTCTTTTCTACAAATATTTTCATGGAAATTGATCTGACGAGCTGTTCTCCTTACTGCCTCATCTGCATGAATTTAACTCTGCTACTAGATTGGTAAATAGTTTGCACCATTTTACTGTTGAACTAGATAGATGAAGCTGTCAGTTCTATTCTAAAAGTTTCTTTTCTCAGTTCTCACCTGTGGAACTTCCTTCCAATTTCTTGCTTCCCTGCCACCTATAAACTTGAAAAATTTAAATGCAATATCAATTGTCATCTTCCATCTTCCTGAACCTTGTTCCTTTATTGTCCTTTTCCTCACTTCTCCTCACTAAAGTCTTCTCATTCTCTTTCACTCCCAGTAACCCCTTGCATCTCATGGCATTGTCACCATCTTCCATCTTCCTGAACCTTGTTCCTTTATTGTCCTTTTCCTTACTTCTCCTCACTAAAGTCTTCTCATTCTCTTTCACACCCAGTAACCCCTTGCATCTCATAGCATTGTCACCATCTTCCATCTTCCTGAACCTTGTTCCTTTATTGTCCTTTTCCTCACTTCTCCTCACTAAAGTCTTCTCATTCTCTTTCACTCCCAGTAACCCCTTGCATCTCATGGCATTGTCACCAACTTCTGTCTTCCTGAACCTTGTTCCTTTATTGTCCTTTTCCTCACTTCTCCTCACTAAAGTCTTCTCATTCTCTTTCACTCCCAGTAACCCCTTGCATCTCATGGCATTGTCACCAACTTCTGTCTTCCTGAACCTTGTTCCTTTATTCTCCTTTTCCTCACTTCTCCTCACTAAAGTCTTCTCATTCTCTTTCACTCCCAGTAACCCCTTGCATCTCATGGCATTGTCACCAACTTCTGTCTTCCTGAACCTTGTTCCTTTATTCTCCTTTTCCTCACTTCTCCTCACTAAAGTCTTCTCATTCTCTTTCACTCCCAGTAACCCCTTGCATCTCATGGCATTGTCACCAACTTCTGTCTTCCTGAACCTTGTTCCTTTATTCTCCTTTTCCTCACTTCTCCTCACTAAAGTCTTCTCATTCTCTTTCACTCCCAGTAACCCCTTGCATCTCATGGCATTGTCACCAACTTCTGTCTTCCTGAACCTTGTTCCTTTATTCTCCTTTTCCTCACTTCTCCTCACTAAAGTCTTCTCATTCTCTTTCACTCCCAGTAACCCCTTGCATCTCATGGCATTGTCACCATCTTCCATCTTCCTGAACCTTGTTCCTTTATTGTCCTTTTCCTCACTTCTCCTCACTAAAGTCTTCTCATTCTCTTTCACTCCCAGTAACCCCTTGCATCTCATGGCATTGTCACCATCTTCCATCTTCCTGAACCTTGTTCCTTTATTGTCCTTTTCCTTACTTCTCCTCACTAAAGTCTTCTCATTCTCTTTCACTCCCAGTAACCCCTTGCATCTCATGGCATTGTCACCAACTTCTGTCTTCCTGAACCTTGTTCCTTTATTCTCCTTTTCCTCACTTCTCCTCACTAAAGTCTTCTCATTCTCTTTCACTCCCAGTAACCCCTTGCATCTCATGGCATTGTCACCATCTTCCATCTTCCTGAACCTTGTTCCTTTATTGTCCTTTTCCTTACTTCTCCTCACTAAAGTCTTCTCATTCTCTTTCACTCCCAGTAACCCCTTGCATCTCATAGCATTGTCACCATCTTCCATCTTCCTGAACCTTGTTCCTTTATTGTCCTTTTCCTCACTTCTCCTCACTAAAGTCTTCTCATTCTCTTTCACTCCCAGTAACCCCTTGCATCTCATGGCATTGTCACCAACTTCTGTCTTCCTGAACCTTGTTCCTTTATTGTCCTTTTCCTCACTTCTCCTCACTAAAGTCTTCTCATTCTCTTTCACTCCCAGTAACCCCTTGCATCTCATGGCATTGTCACCAACTTCTGTCTTCCTGAACCTTGTTCCTTTATTCTCCTTTTCCTCACTTCTCCTCACTAAAGTCTTCTCATTCTCTTTCACTCCCAGTAACCCCTTGCATCTCATGGCATTGTCACCAACTTCTGTCTTCCTGAACCTTGTTCCTTTATTGTCCTTTTCCTCACTTCTCCTCACTAAAGTCTTCTCATTCTCTTTCACTCCCAGTAACCCCTTGCATCTCATGGCATTGTCACCAACTTCTGTCTTCCTGAACCTTGTTCCTTTATTCTCCTTTTCCTCACTTCTCCTCACTAAAGTCTTCTCATTCTCTTTCACTCCCAGTAACCCCTTGCATCTCATGGCATTGTCACCAACTTCTGTCTTCCTGAACCTTGTTCCTTTATTGTCATTTTCCTCACTTCTCCTCACTAAAGTCTTCTCATTCTCTTTCACTCCCAGTAACCCCTTGCATCTCATGGCATTGTCACCAACTTCTGTCTTCCTGAACCTTGTTCCTTTATTCTCCTTTTCCTCACTTCTCCTCACTAAAGTCTTCTCATTCTCTTTCACTCCCAGTAACCCCTTGCATCTCATGGCATTGTCACCAACTTCTGTCTTCCTGAACCTTGTTCCTTTATTCTCCTTTTCCTCACTTCTCCTCACTAAAGTCTTCTCATTCTCTTTCACTCCCAGTAACCCCTTGCATCTCATGGCATTGTCACCAACTTCTGTCTTCCTGAACCTTGTTCCTTTATTGTCCTTTTCCTCACTTCTCCTCACTAAAGTCTTCTCATTCTCTTTCACTCCCAGTAACCCCTTGCATCTCATGGCATTGTCACCATCTTCCATCTTCCTGAACCTTGTTCCTTTATTGTCCTTTTCCTCACTTCTCCTCACTAAAGTCTTCTCATTCTCTTTCACTCCCAGTAACCCCTTGCATCTCATGGCATTGTCACCAACTTCTGTCTTCCTGAACCTTGTTCCTTTATTCTCCTTTTCCTCACTTCTCCTCACTAAAGTCTTCTCATTCTCTTTCACTCCCAGTAACCCCTTGCATCTCATGGCATTGTCACCAACTTCTGTCTTCCTGAACCTTGTTCCTTTATTCTCCTTTTCCTCACTTCTCCTCACTAAAGTCTTCTCATTCTCTTTCACTCCCAGTAACCCCTTGCATCTCATGGCATTGTCACCAACTTCTGTCTTCCTGAACCTTGTTCCTTTATTGTCCTTTTCCTCACTTCTCCTCACTAAAGTCTTCTCATTCTCTTTCACTCCCAGTAACCCCTTGCATCTCATGGCATTGTCACCAACTTCTGTCTTCCTGAACCTTGTTCCTTTATTCTCCTTTTCCTCACTTCTCCTCACTAAAGTCTTCTCATTCTCTTTCACTCCCAGTAACCCCTTGCATCTCATGGCATTGTCACCAACTTCTGTCTTCCTGAACCTTGTTCCTTTATTCTCCTTTTCCTCACTTCTCCTCACTAAAGTCTTCTCATTCTCTTTCACTCCCAGTAACCCCTTGCATCTCATGGCATTGTCACCAACTTCTGTCTTCCTGAACCTTGTTCCTTTATTGTCCTTTTCCTCACTTCTCCTCACTAAAGTCTTCTCATTCTCTTTCACTCCCAGTAACCCCTTGCATCTCATGGCATTGTCACCATCTTCCATCTTCCTGAACCTTGTTCCTTTATTGTCCTTTTCCTCACTTCTCCTCACTAAAGTCTTCTCATTCTCTTTCACTCCCAGTAACCCCTTGCATCTCATGGCATTGTCACCAACTTCTGTCTTCCTGAACCTTGTTCCTTTATTCTCCTTTTCCTCACTTCTCCTCACTAAAGTCTTCTCATTCTCTTTCACTCCCAGTAACCCCTTGCATCTCATGGCATTGTCACCAACTTCTGTCTTCCTGAACCTTGTTCCTTTATTGTCCTTTTCCTCACTTCTCCTCACTAAAGTCTTCTCATTCTCTTTCACTCCCAGTAACCCCTTGCATCTCATGGCATTGTCACCAACTTCTGTCTTCCTGAACCTTGTTCCTTTATTCTCCTTTTCCTCACTTCTCCTCACTAAAGTCTTCTCATTCTCTTTCACTCCCAGTAACCCCTTGCATCTCATGGCATTGTCACCAACTTCTGTCTTCCTGAACCTTGTTCCTTTATTGTCCTTTTCCTCACTTCTCCTCACTAAAGTCTTCTCATTCTCTTTCACTCCCAGTAACCCCTTGCATCTCATGGCATTGTCACCAACTTCTGTCTTCCTGAACCTTGTTCCTTTATTCTCCTTTTCCTCACTTCTCCTCACTAAAGTCTTCTCATTCTCTTTCACTCCCAGTAACCCCTTGCATCTCATGGCATTGTCACCAACTTCTGTCTTCCTGAACCTTGTTCCTTTATTGTCCTTTTCCTCACTTCTCCTCACTAAAGTCTTCTCATTCTCTTTCACTCCCAGTAACCCCTTGCATCTCATGGCATTGTCACCAACTTCTGTCTTCCTGAACCTTGTTCCTTTATTCTCCTTTTCCTCACTTCTCCTCACTAAAGTCTTCTCATTCTCTTTCACTCCCAGTAACCCCTTGCATCTCATGGCATTGTCACCAACTTCTGTCTTCCTGAACCTTGTTCCTTTATTCTCCTTTTCCTCACTTCTCCTCACTAAAGTCTTCTCATTCTCTTTCACTCCCAGTAACCCCTTGCATCTCATGGCATTGTCACCAACTTCTGTCTTCCTGAACCTTGTTCCTTTATTGTCCTTTTCCTCACTTCTCCTCACTAAAGTCTTCTCATTCTCTTTCACTCCCAGTAACCCCTTGCATCTCATGGCATTGTCACCAACTTCTGTCTTCCTGAACCTTGTTCCTTTATTCTCCTTTTCCTCACTTCTCCTCACTAAAGTCTTCTCATTCTCTTTCACTCCCAGTAACCCCTTGCATCTCATGGCATTGTCACCAACTTCTGTCTTCCTGAACCTTGTTCCTTTATTGTCCTTTTCCTCACTTCTCCTCACTAAAGTCTTCTCATTCTCTTTCACTCCCAGTAACCCCTTGCATCTCATGGCATTGTCACCAACTTCTGTCTTCCTGAACCTTGTTCCTTTATTCTCCTTTTCCTCACTTCTCCTCACTAAAGTCTTCTCATTCTCTTTCACTCCCAGTAACCCCTTGCATCTCATGGCATTGTCACCAACTTCTGTCTTCCTGAACCTTGTTCCTTTATTCTCCTTTTCCTCACTTCTCCTCACTAAAGTCTTCTCATTCTCTTTCACTCCCAGTAACCCCTTGCATCTCATGGCATTGTCACCAACTTCTGTCTTCCTGAACCTTGTTCCTTTATTGTCCTTTTCCTCACTTCTCCTCACTAAAGTCTTCTCATTCTCTTTCACTCCCAGTAACCCCTTGCATCTCATGGCATTGTCACCAACTTCTGTCTTCCTGAACCTTGTTCCTTTATTGTCCTTTTCCTCACTTCTCCTCACTAAAGTCTTCTCATTCTCTTTCACTCCCAGTAACCCCTTGCATCTCATGGCATTGTCACCAACTTCTGTCTTCCTGAACCTTGTTCCTTTATTCTCCTTTTCCTCACTTCTCCTCACTAAAGTCTTCTCATTCTCTTTCACTCCCAGTAACCCCTTGCATCTCATGGCATTGTCACCAACTTCTGTCTTCCTGAACCTTGTTCCTTTATTGTCCTTTTCCTCACTTCTCCTCACTAAAGTCTTCTCATTCTCTTTCACTCCCAGTAACCCCTTGCATCTCATGGCATTGTCACCAACTTCTGTCTTCCTGAACCTTGTTCCTTTATTGTCCTTTTCCTCACTTCTCCTCACTAAAGTCTTCTCATTCTCTTTCACTCCCAGTAACCCCTTGCATCTCATGGCATTGTCACCAACTTCTGTCTTCCTGAACCTTGTTCCTTTATTCTCCTTTTCCTCACTTCTCCTCACTAAAGTCTTCTCATTCTCTTTCACTCCCAGTAACCCCTTGCATCTCATGGCATTGTCACCAACTTCTGTCTTCCTGAACCTTGTTCCTTTATTGTCCTTTTCCTCACTTCTCCTCACTAAAGTCTTCTCATTCTCTTTCACTCCCAGTAACCCCTTGCATCTCATGGCATTGTCACCAACTTCTGTCTTCCTGAACCTTGTTCCTTTATTCTCCTTTTCCTCACTTCTCCTCACTAAAGTCTTCTCATTCTCTTTCACTCCCAGTAACCCCTTGCATCTCATGGCATTGTCACCAACTTCTGTCTTCCTGAACCTTGTTCCTTTATTCTCCTTTTCCTCACTTCTCCTCACTAAAGTCTTCTCATTCTCTTTCACTCCCAGTAACCCCTTGCATCTCATGGCATTGTCACCAACTTCTGTCTTCCTGAACCTTGTTCCTTTATTGTCCTTTTCCTCACTTCTCCTCACTAAAGTCTTCTCATTCTCTTTCACTCCCAGTAACCCCTTGCATCTCATGGCATTGTCACCAACTTCTGTCTTCCTGAACCTTGTTCCTTTATTCTCCTTTTCCTCACTTCTCCTCACTAAAGTCTTCTCATTCTCTTTCACTCCCAGTAACCCCTTGCATCTCATGGCATTGTCACCAACTTCTGTCTTCCTGAACCTTGTTCCTTTATTCTCCTTTTCCTCACTTCTCCTCACTAAAGTCTTCTCATTCTCTTTCACTCCCAGTAACCCCTTGCATCTCATGGCATTGTCACCAACTTCTGTCTTCCTGAACCTTGTTCCTTTATTGTCCTTTTCCTCACTTCTCCTCACTAAAGTCTTCTCATTCTCTTTCACTCCCAGTAACCCCTTGCATCTCATGGCATTGTCACCAACTTCTGTCTTCCTGAACCTTGTTCCTTTATTCTCCTTTTCCTCACTTCTCCTCACTAAAGTCTTCTCATTCTCTTTCACTCCCAGTAACCCCTTGCATCTCATGGCATTGTCACCAACTTCTGTCTTCCCGAACCTTGTTCCTTTATTGTCCTTTTCCTCACTTCTCCTCACTAAAGTCTTCTCATTCTCTTTCACTCCCAGTAACCCCTTGCATCTCATGGCATTGTCACCAACTTCTGTCTTCCTGAACCTTGTTCCTTTATTCTCCTTTTCCTCACTTCTCCTCACTAAAGTCTTCTCATTCTCTTTCACTCCCAGTAACCCCTTGCATCTCATGGCATTGTCACCAACTTCTGTCTTCCTGACATTGTTCCTTTATTCTCCTTTTCCTCACTTCTCCTCACTAAAGTCTTCTCATTCTCTTTCACTCCCAGTAACCCCTTGCATCTCATGGCATTGTCACCAACTTCTGTCTTCCTGAACCTTGTTCCTTTATTGTCCTTTTCCTCACTTCTCCTCACTAAAGTCTTCTCATTCTCTTTCACTCCCAGTAACCCCTTGCATCTCATGGCATTGTCACCAACTTCTGTCTTCCTGAACCTTGTTCCTTTATTCTCCTTTTCCTCACTTCTCCTCACTAAAGTCTTCTCATTCTCTTTCACTCCCAGTAACCCCTTGCATCTCATGGCATTGTCACCAACTTCTGTCTTCCTGAACCTTGTTCCTTTATTCTCCTTTTCCTCACTTCTCCTCACTAAAGTCTTCTCATTCTCTTTCACTCCCAGTAACCCCTTGCATCTCATGGCATTGTCACCAACTTCTGTCTTCCTGAACCTTGTTCCTTTATTGTCCTTTTCCTCACTTCTCCTCACTAAAGTCTTCTCATTCTCTTTCACTCCCAGTAACCCCTTGCATCTCATGGCATTGTCACCAACTTCTGTCTTCCTGAACCTTGTTCCTTTATTCTCCTTTTCCTCACTTCTCCTCACTAAAGTCTTCTCATTCTCTTTCACTCCCAGTAACCCCTTGCATCTCATGGCATTGTCACCAACTTCTGTCTTCCTGAACCTTGTTCCTTTATTCTCCTTTTCCTCACTTCTCCTCACTAAAGTCTTCTCATTCTCTTTCACTCCCAGTAACCCCTTGCATCTCATGGCATTGTCACCAACTTCTGTCTTCCTGAACCTTGTTCCTTTATTGTCCTTTTCCTCACTTCTCCTCACTAAAGTCTTCTCATTCTCTTTCACTCCCAGTAACCCCTTGCATCTCATGGCATTGTCACCAACTTCTGTCTTCCTGAACCTTGTTCCTTTATTCTCCTTTTCCTCACTTCTCCTCACTAAAGTCTTCTCATTCTCTTTCACTCCCAGTAACCCCTTGCATCTCATGGCATTGTCACCAACTTCTGTCTTCCTGAACCTTGTTCCTTTATTGTCCTTTTCCTCACTTCTCCTCACTAAAGTCTTCTCATTCTCTTTCACTCCCAGTAACCCCTTGCATCTCATGGCATTGTCACCAACTTCTGTCTTCCTGAACCTTGTTCCTTTATTGTCCTTTTCCTCACTTCTCCTCACTAAAGTCTTCTCATTCTCTTTCACTCCCAGTAACCCCTTGCATCTCATGGCATTGTCACCAACTTCTGTCTTCCTGAACCTTGTTCCTTTATTCTCCTTTTCCTCACTTCTCCTCACTAAAGTCTTCTCATTCTCTTTCACTCCCAGTAACCCCTTGCATCTCATGGCATTGTCACCAACTTCTGTCTTCCTGAACCTTGTTCCTTTATTGTCCTTTTCCTCACTTCTCCTCACTAAAGTCTTCTCATTCTCTTTCACTCCCAGTAACCCCTTGCATCTCATGGCATTGTCACCAACTTCTGTCTTCCTGAACCTTGTTCCTTTATTGTCCTTTTCCTCACTTCTCCTCACTAAAGTCTTCTCATTCTCTTTCACTCCCAGTAACCCCTTGCATCTCATAGCATTGTCACCATCTTCCATCTTCCTGAACCTTGTTCCTTTATTCTCCTTTTCCTCACTTCTCCTCACTAAAGTCTTCTCATTCTCTTTCACTCCCAGTAACCCCTTGCATCTCATGGCATTGTCACCAACTTCTGTCTTCCTGAACCTTGTTCCTTTATTCTCCTTTTCCTCACATTTTCCTGACATTATCACATTGCTTGGAGTGAAATGATTAAAAAAAACAAAAGAAAAATTATATTTAGGGTATACGGCAAAATTGTTGTGTAAAGGTCACATTGTCAGGCAATATATTTTTCAGAAAACACTGTCTGCTCTGAAAAAATTTTAATCATATTTTTGTAGGATAAAGTTGATAAACAGAAATAGAAATTTCTTCTGACTCATCTTAATAATAGATAAAAGCACAAACATGATTTTTAGTTATAGAAAATATTTTAGTTGTTTTTAGATGATGTATTTTTTTTAATCATTTTACCCCCACTAAAACAATAAAGCCACTAAAATGCAAGGGTCTACTGAGAGTGAAAGAAACTGAGAATACATTCAGTAGAAAGGACAATAAAAGAACAGGATCCAAAAAGATTGACATTGCATTTCAATTTTAAAAGATTATAGCTGGTAGGAAAGCAAGAAGCCAGAAGAGAGTTCTGTAGGTGAGAAATATGAGAGCAGGAACTATTAGAATAGAACTTATGGTTGCATGTAGCAATTTCAACAGTAAAATGATGACAATTAGCTGTTGATCTAGTACTAAAATCTCTCTATTATATGCTATGTGTTTTTAATGTTCAAGATAAATGTGTTCGTCTTGGTTTTCCACACGTTGAGAGTGCTCCTCGTGACTGAGAAAAAGCTGGTGTTATATAGCTCTCTCAATCTCAGACTAATGCTAACTATTGGCTAATAACTGCCTAGTATCATTCATATGCAAATTTTGTCAGTAGAATGTCCTCTCTCAACAGCCAATTGTGTAAGAGGATGTAACTCCTGGTGCTTACTGCACCAAATGCAACCAACTCTGGGTCTCTTGTCGGGTTAATCTGATTCTCCGTTACAAGAAATAAACTAATATATTTCTGAGACAGCTGTTTTGAAAATCTTAACATTATAGTAAGAAATTATCCTGTTGATTAATATAATAATCTTAAAGATAAATTGCTTGATGAATTTTGGCTGCAGTGTCTTCTGTCAGGTTGAAATACATAACCAGCTTAGGAAATATTGGCATGAAAAAAAAGTTGGAAAAGATTTGACCCTAAATTTAGAAAAGAAATACAAAAAACAGTCAACTAAACTTTACTGGTGAATGTTGAAAAGAAAATGCTAAAGGATAGATTGACAGAATATATATATATATATATATATATATATATATATATATATATATATATATATATAGGAAGCATGGTGGGGTAGTGGATTGAGGAATCGGAGAACCCAGTTTGAATTCCACTGCTAATACCTTTGTGAAAGGTATTAATCCTCTTCTTCTCCAGCTATGGGTAAATAGCAGGACAGACTTGGTTCTATAGGCTTTGATGGCAAATGCTTTAAGAGAAGGCCAACTCTGAATTCAAAACCTGTGGCGGGTTCATTTGGGGACCTTGTGGCATGTAGTGCACCAGGTCTCTGTATTCGGCCCTTCAAAAAGTGTGGTTGGTTCTGCACAAAGCCTTCACCATTATAATCAAATCATATGTGCTACTGACTGGCTATTGGTTCTTAGGAACTGAGCTGCTTGACCCTCATACGTCAAAATCCGACGGGAGAGTCCACCATATATATTTAGGCAACCTAGCTTCATTCAAACATGTTTCATTGAATAATATAGACATATTGTGTCTACTTATTTTACACTGATCCTTTCCAGTTATCTGTTCAGTTTCTTGATGTTAAGATGAAATTCATCAAGGAAGGTGCAGTAGATTTTTTAGATTTTTTATCCCAGGTACTTTTGATCTTTTCTAACATCATCTTCAGGGGTAAATTACAAAGATAAACTTATTGTAACTGTGATAAAATCTGCATTCCATTGTGATGGTGATTTTTAAAAACATGCGCGAATGTACTTTGTTATAGGCCCTCTATATCAAAGT
The DNA here is from genome assembly GCA_964036315.1 of Acanthosepion esculentum. NCBI lineage: Eukaryota > Metazoa > Mollusca > Cephalopoda > Sepiida > Sepiidae > Acanthosepion > Acanthosepion esculentum. The sequence goes on from OZ038510.1 coordinate 12,017,464, forward strand.
CAACCAAAGAACACTCAACAAAATTTATTACAAATATAGCAACAACATATTAAAGTGCATATAACATTTAATGCCATTTTACATTTCTACCAATTTTCAGTCAGCTCCCTTAGATTGGAATGCTTGTTTTGCAACAAAATTCTACAACTACGATGGATAAATTAAAAATTTTAAAATACCTACAACAGAGCCCATTTGTGCATGTTTTTAAAAATCACCATCATAATGGAATGCAGATAATTTAAATCAAAATGATCTTTAATGTCTATCTTTATTTGTGATTTAAAGTCAAAATTCTTGAAGCAGGTAAGAATGCTATGATGGTCAGATCTATGCTTTTATGAATTGAATTTATACAACATTTTACTAACAGTAGACATAAACATTTCAGTAGTGTTTTAATAGTTTTCTTTTCATTTATTTTGCATGACCCGCATCTTATTTTTAGTATCAAGTCACTAAGCTCATAATTATTCAACTCCTTAGCTTTAATTATTTGTTGACCTTTTTGTTGCTTGTATGTCATTAATTTTTTTAAATATACCTCTTTTGGGCGTTGTTTGTTTTCAAAAGCATGTCCAAATCAACCAATTGAAAAAACCTGTTAGTTTTACTATCCAATTTGATGCAAAAAAGAAAAATACATATGGAAATGAACAAGGCATAAGACCTATTGGCCAACAATTTGCTACTTCAATCATTGTGCTAAGCCTGAAAGTGATTGGAGATTTACCTTCTCTGAGTCTTACAGCTCCTACCAATTTAGAAATTATTGACTGATTCCTGCTCTTATACAGAGGCATTATTTATAAGCAAAATTGCTCTTAATTGATTAAATTTATCAAATATTATAACACTGATATGTATCTCTTCGATTCTTTAAACAAATTCCATGATGACCTCCGTGAAAATGTGCAGTTTTATCTATGTATCTTATGCTGGAACAAGGCCACAAGTATAATGTAATCAAAGTCGACTGAAATCACTACTTTTATAATGGTCTGCAAGATTATTTTTCTAACCACTTCACCATTGTGATATAGACACACACACACTATATATATATATATATATATATATATATATATATATATATATATATATATATATATATGTGTGTGTGTGTGTACTTAGGCAGCATCCTTTCTTTTAAACACGTTGTATTAAACGCCAAAGACAACTTAGTCCTGCTGATTTTCTTTTGTATTTTCTCATATTTTCGAATAAGACTTTTTGTTTCAAAATTATATTGATATATATATTTTCCAAAAGACAACCGAGTACTTTTGAATGTCATCGTTCATCATCAGGGTCAAATTTTTAAATTTAGCCAATTGCCTTGCAGCAGAATCATATTGCTACATTTATAAGAACCAAATAAAAGTTATGAATTATTTTTAATTCAAGAGACGCGTTAATGTTATCACGTGCAAGCGAAGCCATGTGATGGTATGAAGGGGTGAAAAAGATTTTTTACTGTAAATACCTAAAGATCAAAAATACGTGATGGAATTTTTTAAAATTCAAGGGAAATGATTATGTGATTATCTAATTACGTAGAAATATATTATAGACATTGAAGGATGTTTCCAGAAATATTATAAGCTGTGCGATTAATAAGAGGTCTATTGCTTTTAATATGTAGTGCCTAAGGCGTCTAATGTTTGTATGTTGATCAATAATTTTAGTATTGTCTATAAGGATTTTACAAATGTCAGAATGCAGAAGGGAAACAGTATGTGACATAAGATGTTGTTTAATAGCACTAGAATTATTTAAATGCATAGTTAATAACATTAACGCGTCCCTTGATATATTATTTATTTATATATATATATATATATATATATATATATTATATATATATATTATATATATATATTATATATATATATTTATATATATTATATATATATATTATATATATATATTTATATATAATATATATATATATTTATATATATTATATATATATATATTTATATATATTATATATATATATATTTATATATATTATATATATATATATTTATATATATTATATATATATATTTATATATATTATATATATATATTTATATATATTATATATATATATATATATATATTGTAAATATATCTATAAAACAATGGTGTGTGTGTGTGTGTGTGTGTGTAACGAATGTACGTCCGCAATTTTTAATGGATTTGCACCAAAATTTACATCCACTTGCTCCAAGTTAGTAAGAAGGCCAAGACTGACTTTGCATTTCCCAACTTCCATCGATAGTGGAAATAATCGATATTTTCATGTTTCTATGGTAGTTTTAATGTAGTTTGCTGCCATTTTCTACTGGCCAGAGTGAGAGCCTATAGTTGGTTGCTATGAATAGTCAGGAAGATTCTATTGGCCAGCATGAGAGCCAACAGCTGACTGACATGA